>JAYMTH010003790.1:0-10502 GCA_036897465.1 Pelargonium australe | reverse complement strand
AACTACAAGTCTACAACTGTGCAACATATGTACAAATGGTTCATTAATTATTACTAGTTTATTGCTTTCTTTGTCCAAAAACACACTTGCATGCCACATTGTCCCTACTACGCAAATGCTTCTTTAACAACAAAGAAACAAAACACTGAAATGGGTTGATCAACCTTGTTAGGCCATCTCCATGTGACCAACAAATCACACCGTTTCTCACATTCAAAACACTCCAATATATATATATGTATATATGTGTGTTCTTGCAAACCAATCTTGAATCCACATTCATTCATATAATTTATACATGACAAAGTTCGGTCTCATAGCCTTTGTGGGATCAGAAGCAGCATATTGTAATCATCTGTTGATTCCTCTTTTGTTGCTGCTACTATTTCTCTTCACTAAACACAACATTGCTTCAAAAAAACACCTCCCTCCTGCCCCTCCCACACTCCCTTTCATTGGCAACTTGCACCAAATCGGTTCCTTGCCCCACCACTCTCTCCGGCGACTCTCCACCACCTATGGCCCCGTCATGCTCCTCCGGCTTGGCCGTGTCCCCACCCTCGTCATCTCCTCCGCCCGAGCTGCCAAACAAGTGCTCAACACTGACGATCTCCGCTGCTGCTCCAGACCTCCTCTCACTGGCACAGCCCGGATCACCTACGGGTTCCGGGACCTCGCCTTCTCTCCCTACGGAGACTACTGGAAGGAGATGCGAAAGTTTTGTGTCCTTCAGCTCTTGAGTGCCAAGAGAGTCCACTCCTTTCGGCTCGTGAGGGAACAAGAAGTTGCTTCCTTGATCGCCCAAATGGCGTCCCACGCTCGCCCCGTGGATCTTTGCAAGATGATATTTCCGTGCACAGCGGCTATAATATGTAGGGTTGCGTTCGGGAAGAGCTTCCAAGAGACGGGATTGGACAATGAGAGGTTCCAAGAGCTGCTTCACGAGGCCATGCTCGTGACAGGGAGCTTCAATGCAGCTGATTTGTTCCCGTGCGTTGGTTGGATTGTAGACTGGCTCACTGGTCTCCGGGGCAGGACGAAGAGGATATTCCGGGAACTGGATGCTTTCTACCAAGACATAATAGACCATCATGTCCAGACCGGAGCAACGAGCCAGGACTTGGTTGGCGTTCTTCTCAAGGCTGCAGAGACGGGACATAGGGACGGAAATGGAATTGCTTTCACCCACAATCATGTTAAAGCAATCATGACAGTAAGTACTTAACTTCAAATCCTCCATCTTCCTTGTTACTCTCAGTTAACCAAACTCGATTAACAGAATATGTTCCTGGGTGGGGTGGACTCGAGCTCGGTTTGTGTCATCTGGGCAATGACGGAGCTCGCTAGGAACCCGAGAGTGATGAAGAAAGCACAAGATGAAGTCAGAAGCTATACCGGAAGTAAAGGAAAGGTCTCGGAAACTGATGCCGATCAGCTTCAGTATCTGAAGATGGTGGTGAAAGAGACTCTGAGAATGCATCCACCCTCTCCATTTCTCATTCCCAGAGAAGCCATGTCCCACTTCAAAATCAACGGCTATAATGTCTATCCCAAAACCAGAATAGAGGTTAATGTCTATGCGCTAGGACGGGACCCCGCAAGCTGGAAAAACCCCAAAGAATTTTACCCGGAGAGGTTCACGGACAGCTCTGTGGATTTCCGGGGCCAGAATTTCGAGTTGCTGCCGTTCGGTTCAGGGCGGAGAGTCTGTCCCGGGATTCAAATGGGGACGGCCATGGTGATGCTTATGCTGGCCAATCTCTTGTACTGTTTCGACTGGAAATTGCCAGAGGGGATGAAAGAGGAAGACATCGACACGGAAGAGCTACCCGGTCTTGTTACCCACAAGAAAACGGCTCTCGAGCTACTGCCAATCAAATATGAACACCAGAAACTCACATAATCACTGTACCAACACAATTTCACAAACAAAATAAGCATTTCATTTCACTCATCAATCAACACCAAATGTGCGGTTTTGTTAACTTAACATACAGGTACAGCCTGAAGCTGAAGTGAAGTTACTATGATCATTTGTTACACTCAAAACAAAAAGGCAAATAAAAGGATGCCTTGCCTGAACCGGGTTACTAACAAAAACCAAACTCGCAATCAAACAATGCCCATACCGTAACACACTAATTTTAACAAACATATTCTACAAAATAAAGGGAAAACCGCCTAATTACATTTTGTGGCGTGCGGTTTCATGATTCATGAAGATCTGTCATCTGGGCCACCGAGTATGATCTGGATAATTACCAACACTGGTTATATTCTACCCAGAAAGAAATCCGAGTTTCTATCAATTACAAGACAACAATGAGAAACACTTACATTACAGTCAAACGCAAATCTCCTGGCTAGCATAACGGCTGCGTTCCTTTCTCTCTCTGATTCCAATGCTACTACAAAGGAAACCCCTTTCTTTGCTTGCCAAAACAATGCCTGAGCAGCAGCATTGCCACCACCTCTTACTCCACATAACTGAAGAACCAGAAAACAGCATTAAAAAGCTCTGACCAAAAAAGTTCATTCAGCATTTAAAGAGCATGCAAAATCCCAAGCCCTAGCCTAGTCGGAAAGCATAACACAGATTCTAATGTATATAAACAGCATATAATCCCGTGCAAGGAACAATACATCGAGTACATTATAGTTTTTACACATGTGAGATGCACATCAGGCCACAGTAATTTATGAAAATCCACCAACTAGGAAGATGGTAGTAAGTAATTCATCTCTTTGCACAAGAAACCCAATTGTTCAGCAGCTGAAGAATCAAGTCCCACACTAGCTATCACACTACTCACCATTAATTATATTATGTTTCACAATAAACAAACACCAGCTTCCTGGTTCAACAGAAAATTTACAATCGGCAGTACCTGCATCGAAGAGGAATAGTATTCTTTTGCAATAGTCGTCTTCCCCTTACGGAGCTTCATCCTCATCTTTCCGACATGGAGTTTATGTATAGCTTCTGATGAATAATCTACACCATTAATCTGGGTGATAACTACCTGTAATGCAGCATACAAACATCACAAGGATAAGTAGAAAACAGTAAATTGAAAGATTTAGCACTTGGTTCGCCTCATGCTGTTAGAGTTTTTCCAGACAAATGAAGTCACATGCATAAACTACACATCTAACAAGGCCAGCACAGCATGAGCTTTGTGGAATGTGAACAGGATAACATACATTAAATTCAACATCGTGTTTGCGCACAAGTGCCTCCACATAGCTTCCCAAACCAGCAGCTGTTGAGATAAAATAAATAAATTAGCTTTTTATGTTTTAGTTTAAATCATTATCATAGGATAAAAAAAGGTCACTTGATACACATTACTAGATGTTGAATCAAAGCAGAAAAGATACATATATGAATTTATATAACCAGACCTGGATCGATGGGCCCAGTTGTTGTCAATGTGATTTGCTGTCCACCTGAAATAATTTCAACTAGCAGCACTCGACCAACATCATAAGGCTCTGGAGCATAAATTGATTTAGTAGCTCCTGAAATAATGGAGAGTTAAGAGTCATTGAAGGTAGCCAGAAATATAATATCAGATGATATAAAAAATTAAAATTATGCAAAAATGTTGACATTACACTACAAGAACATTCAGTCCAAAAAAAATTACTATGAGTTAATCAACATACGAGCTTTGGATCATGTGTTTAAGACATCATAATTATACTCCTCATGAAGACAACAACTAAACCCACATCCAAACATCCAACTAGAAATGAATGATATACTTTTCAACAACTAAACCATTAATTGAAGAAGAGGATCATGCATTTGTTTTGCTCTGGAACATGTGTTTAAAACATCACATTTATACTCCTCATAAAGACAAATAAATCTACATATAAACCATTAACTGGAGAAAAAGATAAGCATCTGGTTTGCTCTTATCCAGAAATCGCAACAAATAAACCAGAATAAATTATCGCATAATGCATATGCATACCTGAAATAGGTTCCTTGGCACCTTCAGATGATACACGATACCATTGCATCGAACACTTAGATAAGTCTAGTGCATTAACAGAGCAAGGTTGAATCCGTAAAAAAGAACCCAAAGCTTCAGAGCCATCTAATTCATATATATTGGATATATTTTCCTTGCCCTTCTTGGTCATTGCTAACTGGAAACGGTGAAAATAAAACAAATGCATTCAATTAAGGACAAAAATCAATTTTGCTGAAAGATAAGAAGCATCTTGAAGTATATAAGTTACTGAATCAGCCATATATTAACACTCTTCACACTAGGATAGTGAAAAAAGGTGAAAACCAGCTAAATATACACAAAATGACTTGCAAAGTGTCATGCATATTAACTATATTAAATTGGACAAACAAAATGCAAATCAGTAAGCAAACCTCTTTCTGAAGCTGAAGAGAACGTCTAGTCTTCTCCGCAAGTTGAGCCCTCAACGCTAGAAGCTCATGTTCCATGTCCATGACCTACAAATCGCAATTCATTTAATTCACTATCAACAAATAGCATTGTGACCAAGCAAAAATAAGTAGAAAGAGCCCAAAATGTAATAAAAACAAGTCCAAGGGAGGCAAAACTAATTAAACCTTTTATATTATGTATTTCTTTGTTTGGGTTTTGTCTATTGCCTATTCCTAATTGAAAAATTATAAACATATATAATGTAAAAATACATATATGATAATGTTTTAATAAAAGAATAAACGTGTCGTGCCGTTTTTTTAATGACAAATTGTGTCTTGTGTCAGTATCGGTGCAACATAGATCATTACTAGTCAGAAATAAAAGAAAATTACACCAAATTAAGAGCACAAATCTAACATATACCTTGCTGGGCTGATGAAGCATTTTGATCCGTCTAGCTTCCTGAACCTCCTTCATTAGTTCTTCCAAGTCCTAAGAGTCCCACATACCATTTTCGTTTAAAAAAACAATGATAAACATAGTGACAAATACAAATCATGAACTAAAACTGCATTACCAAGGTTCAAAGCTTGAAAAGGAAAAAGAAAAAAATATATATTATGCAGTTCCCTCAACATAGATCATATATCCAATCATGCTTAAGCACTGTTCCAAATTGTGCCCAAAGGATCATATATCCAACAGACGTTTAAAAGTCAACAAAGGGTCAACTCCCAAAATTACATAGTGAGTTCAACAACCACTGCCAGTTGACACTGTTAAAATTTTAAAATATGCAAATAACACAAACCTGATTCCCTGAAGCCCGTGACATTCTTTCTTGGTCCTGAAGAGCCTGTTCCACTCTCTCCACTGCTGCTCTGGCATTTTCAATTTCAGAACGAGCAAAAGCTCGTTCCTCGTCGACAAGCCTTTTTGCATCCTCGGAAGCCTGCAAAAATATGTGTATACTCAACACTGATGTAAAGAGGGAGGAAACAGATGCACGCTTATATAAAATTATAAATACCATCTAAGTAAAATGTTAAAAGTGGATCTGTTTGGTACAAGTCTTCTTTTAGTTTTCTTTGTTAGCACCCAAACATCTAAATCAATACAACATCCTCAACTTGATTTAATGGTTCTCTATTCTTCATAGAAGACTAGATTTTAATAAAAAATTATCATTATCTTGCCTAATAATTATAACCTAAATCATGGCATTGCCTTGATGTAATCAAGATATACTTATAATTACCATGAACTTAATTCCTCAACCACAATTATCCCTCCACATTAATAGTAAAAGCAGCATCTGGATCTTCAAAGAACAAGGTAGAAGTGTGTTTTACAGGTATATGCCCTACCCTATTTCATGGTTCATAAGAGATTAGCTATTCTAATTCTATAATCTAAACCATAACATTGTCATGGCAAATAAAGATATTTTCATAACTTCCATTTGCTTCCTCAACCACAACACAACTACCACAAAACATTGGGAAAAAAAATAATATTGAAACTAGCGTCCGGATCACCAAACAACTCCAATGCAAAACGTAAGTTTAAATGGACACCTTATTTCAAGTATGATAGAAGATCATTCCCAATGCAACAAGAATCTAGATGACTTGTTGCCACATAAGTAATGCACATATATAATCAACACACGTGCACTCCCAGACAAACAAGACGCGTTAACCAAAGTATACATTACCTGCTGAAGGAAGCTTGCTAGCTTCTTCACTTCAGCCTTCTCTTGGATTAATTCTCCTTCCCTTTGAGTCAGTTGAACTGCTAAAGCTTCCACCTAGAAAAAGGGCCAGAATCAGCAATATCAAAGGCATGAACTGCAGAAGTAAATGAATGGTACCAGAAGATTCATTCTAAAGAAGTTATAAAATTAGGAATTGAAAGGCGACATTCTATATATAGTATTAACGCATTGAAGGAGAATTTTCTCTTGAATGTGTGACACAGGACAACTTAATAAGGGATATTATTATTGTGGTATCTAAATTATATAGGGTTTAGCTTAGCTGCTTTTATTTCTTAGGAATTATATATATTATAATATACAAATGTTTATGGTTTTGACTCAGCTGTTCCTATTTCTTAGAAATAGTTTTATCTATAAATACCCTCCTATGATACAATAGAAAGAGAATTGAATGATCCAATAAACCTATTATTGGGATTCAACCTTTTGCTCTACTGTTTCCCTCTTTTCTCTCTATAGTCTCTCCTTTCTCCCCCTTTCTCCCTTCAACCTTGTGCTCTCCATTATTATTCACCCTTTTGACTTGATCTTTGCCCCTTTTTTCTCAGTTCCTCCAATCACTCATATTTCACCCTTTTATCCCTCTACTATTTTCTTCTCTCATTTTAATCTGTATCCGTTTCTCTACTTTCTCTTCAACTTTTGTGTTCCTTAAGTTGTCCTACGTCAATATGCCTACGGATTCCCAATGTTGATATATTCATTTAAAAATCAAATTACTAGAGGTGGAAAAAAACTTGAGCTCCTAAGAACATGCCCCTCTCTTCTGATAGATCCTAATTGATCTTAGACTAACCAGTCGCTTCTTTTGACATCTCTTATACTGTCAATTTAAGCGGTAAACCTCAACTGGAATTGCTAGCATCAATCACAAGTAAGATAAATACAATCGGCAACTTCAATCATCATTGCTTTTTACATATATCACATGTACATGTTTGATATGTGTCAAGTCAGTACCAATTTCAATTAACATTAACAATCTTCTTTTAACAATAGATCATCCTTACTTTCTAGTTTCTACAAGAAACATTGTTTTGTTTCTTTTCAAGAAGTGGACCAAAATGACCAATGATAATATCAATATGCAACAACACACTTCAAAAATAAACACTGCTTCACCATGCATCTCGTAAATAAATTGAAAAATAAAAAAACACGATTGTAACAATAAGGAAGCACATAGCATCTAGATTACACACACACGGCTATGGGGGATGCAGATTCAGCTGCAAAAAACTACTCTTATAGCATAAGCAAAACAATGAGAAATAAATTATTGAGACAGACAGAAAATTTGGTATTCAAGTTATGGATCATAATATAGAAGAGAAAAATTACTTTGAACAAAACCTAAAAACAAAAGAATGGACATATGTTATGCCCTGATAATTCAATATCATATATTATGATTCGTAGTTCTGAGTGATCCAGTAGAATGATGATCAACTTATTTTGTAATGTGTGGCACAAGTGAAGAAAGGAACAAAGTAGAATAAGTAATTACAACTAACCATAGCAATAGCTTCTTCTACATCATCCTTGTTCCTACCCGCCACACGCCCTTTCAAAGACTCCAGTGCATCTCTAAGTTTCTTCAAAAGAACATGTTTTTCCAATGAAGCTGCCTCCCTGAGTCTAGCCTGAATTCAACAATTGGCTTATGAAATAGCTCCAAATATCATTTAGTAATGCAGAAGCTAAAACTCTGATTATTACAAGTTGTACAAAGAAACATGAGAAAGAAAGAGACTAATCTCTCTTACATGAAACAGCAGATATAAAGTTCCACTCTAATTGATTGATAGATTGTTCATTATTTATACATGAAAAGAAAACTATTCATTTACAGAACTCAAAAGCATTACTGATGCAGCTGTTCTTCCTCAACTGAACCATAAGCTTCAATTTTCCAAATTATTTTGCAAAATGAACTCTTTTTTGTTCAAGTTAGTAACGGAGAATCTATATTGTGCATAATTCGAACAAGACCAGTTTTTTGGTAATTCAGTTGGACTATAACTAAGCTTCCACAAGAAATTGCAGATATACAAACTTCAGAAGTCCGAACCTCATCAGATAACTTAGCAGCAGCAGCTAACCCCTTCTCGAATTTACTGGCAAGGTCACGAACTGAAAGGCGCTTTTGCTGATCCAACAAGAGTGCAGTCTCCCTTGCCACAACCTCCTTCATGGACATTACTTTCGGGTCATCCTTGGCATCCATAACTTGATTATTAGCTCCTAACTTATAATTTGGAAACCGACTAGTGGCAAACATCACATCTGCTGACACAGCCGGGACAGCTTCTTTATGCATTGAATCCCCAAAATCACGGCTTACCCTTGTCATAACTCGAACTAACTAATATGCTGATCACCAAAAGCACAAGTTTAATATCAGAGCACCAACCAAGTCATGATCATTGTAAGAGAATAAACTATCAACCTATAACCAGAATGTGGGCCACTGCTCACCAACTAAAAATTTGTAAATAAGTAATGAATATAAGCAAAAATATAAACACAATATAAAATAAAATAAAGATACACATTGCATCTGTTTGGTAGGTCAGAAAGCACAGGAAAATGAAAAAACCATAGCTGAGAGAAAGAGAAAAAAAACAGCACTCAAGTTCAGCCTCGCGTACCCAGATGGCTAACTAATTTTAAATTTAATTTTCACTTCACAAGTCGTCTTTTTTATAAGAATTTCCCGGGAACCAAACACCTGCTCGAATCAATTTGAAATTACTTTACCAATTCACTCATCAAACAAGCAAAACAAAAGGAAACAGTTGTGGATACAAAATGAGAGCACAGATTACAAAAGCAGAAAGCGAAATCGAGAAATGACTTACCAGGCTAAGAAATTGGAGGCGTAATTGCAGAGATTTGAGAAGGAGAAGAAGCTTAAACAGAAATGGAATTAAATCACTGACTCACTCACAGACTCACCCACCTGAGCTTCAGATCATGAAAATTAAACCAGAAAAAAATGGAATCAATAAAATCAGGAGTGGAGTGTTTAGAGAATCTGGGGATGAGAGAAGTAAAATAGGTGCTTAGATTTTGAGAAAATCGAAAGAGAAATGTTGGTTTTCGGACAAAGAAGGAGAGAGAAGAGAAAATGGTCGCAACGCAACCATTTGTTGTTTGCTTTCGCTTTTTAAAAAAGCGGCCAGCCGTCCTCCCCTGACTCCTTGGCTGTTTTGTTTGGGGCATTTTCGTAATTTTATTGTTACTAATAGATTTTGTATATCTTTTTCGGTCAACTATTAGGCCTAATATCTGCTAATATTATTTGATTTACCCAAATCCTGATATAATTAATTTTATTTATATTCATTAAGTCTACTTCCCCGTGCTACATTATGTAAGATGATAATTAACTACATGAACTATTATTTCCGAACACGACATGTGATCCGAAACGATCATGATACGATTACATATATTTAGACGACGTGTATAAGATCGTCACTACAAGAAATTTCAGTGTTTTCGACGACCATTTTCCGACGACAAACAGTGATGTCGGAATTTTCCAACGACATGTGACCAAATTTAGTGTTTTTTTTTTTTTTTTTTTGTCCGGTGGAGAGTATTTGAACCCTTAGTGGCTTGATTTGTGATAGCAAGGTCATAAATTCAAGACTCTCATTGCGAGATAGGTTGAGAATGTGAGATTCCATAGTTCTTCTGTACTAGGGAGAAAGGTAGTCATGCCTAACATGCCTTCTCATCCCAAGATTTAGATTGTCAACAATATTAAGGACATAGTACGCCGACTCGTGGTGTGTTGGTTCATCCCAGCATTAGGGAATGTTTTCCCACAACTCGGCGATTTTGAATTCACCATGTCTTTCCTCACGTCGAGTGCGTGAGGGTCTTCAATCATTGTTATAGCGCCTGGGTAGGTACACCCTTTCGGGGGAGCGGTTGTCGTGACCACTATGAGCTCGATCGGGGGTCGATGGCTAAGGGCATTATGGTTATTCTGATCCATGTGAATGAGATACCTCTATGTTCCTACACCTCGAGTCGTGGCCGAAGGTGAAGGAGAATCCTGCGCAACATGGGTTGTGGGGGGCGATAGAGGTTGCGCAGAATAAAGTGGTGCACAACATGGGTTGCGGGGGCGACATGGGTTACGGAGAATAAAGAGTCGCGCATCATGGAGGTCATCTGCTTAGTAAACATTCACATGGAATCATTGATTCTTTCCATAAGAAAAGTGTCGTGCTTATAAAAAAATAGGGGAAATTGCAGGTACCTACCCTGAACTAAACACGTTTTGC
>JAYMTH010003789.1:0-10504 GCA_036897465.1 Pelargonium australe | reverse complement strand
CCCCGCACCAGGCCGTTTTGCTCCCGTTTCCTCTCAACCCCGCCGCCTCCATCCCCCCGACCTTTTGGGAATCCATACACAGTGTCTGACCCAACCGAAAGGGCCTTGTCGTCGCCGATATACCCTCTGCTCAAACACGACTTAACCCTCAGGCTTCCAAAAACTCTCTAGACAACATCCAGACCCACCTTATGACCTACACCGTCTGGTCATCCGTTCACGCTCACCCCAAACTGCAGCCACTGGTGCCTTAGTAAATAGATTAGCATCACCGATAGGGCCGACCTCCATCGCCATAGCAATCGCCATAATCAGCCAGCACCACCCCCAAAATCCTAGCACCATGCTCCTGAACATCTTTACGTAACCGCAACCCGAGTACACGATCTCCCGCACCCTCGTCGACCACCGGAACTCAAACCCTAGAGATCTACTGTCGTTCACACGCTACGTGATCACACAAAACACCAATACTCTCAACCCTAGGAGAGACCCGACCCCTTGAAAATTGAATGGCAATGACCCAATTTTATCTATTTTGTCATATTGAGAGTTGATTTTTCATTTTCTTTTGTATATAGAAAGAAACTTGAAATACTTGCTTATGTTTAGATAAATATGTGTTTCGTGAAATTACATACATAAAAAGTTTATTTTTTAGATCCAAGTCCTTGTTTTATTCAAAATTTCACTTGTGCTTAAAAACATATTTATTCAACTTCCATTTAACATACATTAAATTTTATTAATTCGTGCATTTGCAAAATAGAAACTTAATGACAAAGGTCCAATAATACACAAGTTAAGATACATATCTTCTCGTGAGAGGTCGTGGGTTTGTGTTGGGTGAAGTGAAATTTTGATTTAAGAGATGAGAGTTATCCCCTTATAATTCGATTGATAAAAAAAAAAAAAACTTAACAAAAAATAAAATCAATAGCTAATTTATTCACACACACAAAAAAAAAAAAAAAAAAAAAAAAAAAAAAAAAAAAATCAATAGCTAATTTTACGAATGGTAACTACAAATATAAACGCTATGTTATAGCTTTTTTACACTTTTACTCCCCATGTTTTACTTCATAACGCTTAACTATCTTATGAAATCAAGTAAATTAATATGATTATACCTTTTATTTTTAAAGGTAGTTAATATTGTGAAATGAAACATACGATAGTAAAGTGTAAAAGAACTTTAACATATGATAGTTAAGTGTTGTGAAGTAAAACATGAGGTAATGAAGTGGAAAATATATATTCTTAATCATCTATTGTATTAATAAATAGAATTTTGGAAAATTAAGTGAGGACATATTGAATACTATAATATTTCATTATGATTTTAAAAATTATGAAATATTAATTCAACAAGTTTATAACATAGTGCTCAATGAATATTCTTAACTTTTTAATTATTTAATTATACTATGACTCGTGTTTGTTACACAATTTATTGGACCCCACATCTAGCTCCCAAACTCTTGAGCAGAATGCGTCTTGCAATTTCATCTGATTTGGATGACATTATTTTATAATGATTACAATGATTATTTTAAAGAAAACAATAAACGTATATTCACTCGATGCATACTTTGTACATATACAATAAAATAGCAAATTAAACTCTTTTTTTTTTGTTGGTAATTATTGATCTACTTTATATTTGTATTGGTGTGAACAGAGAATACGAAATTTTGAAGTGCACCTCTCCACATTAATCAGTTGTAAAAATAGCTGTAAATAAACAATAGTGTAACTGTAACTAACTAACGGTACATATTAATCCACTGGAACTGGATGATGTGTACGTTTGTCGTTTTCGATTGCGCAAATTGTCCGTTTCATTTGTGGCGCCAAGCGCTCGCAACTGTCCCCAACGATAAACAATAACCAAACACCACCATATGATACGATATCTGGTCTCGCCACAGCCCAATCTCATCCCCAAAAGCATCCATGGCCCTTTGCACCTACCTCTCTTCTCCGATCTTCAAAACCTCTCCTTCTCTCTCCTTCACCAAACTCTCCAATCTCTCTCTTTTCTGCTCCAAATCTAAATCCAGTGACAATGTCCAAGACAGCGACAACAGTATCAGTGAGGTCAAGGCTCCGCCTAAGCGGATCTCCCAGCAATCTTCTTGGGAGGCCAAGGACTCTGAGGGTAAGGATTATCTCTACAGGCTCGGCAAAGAGGCCGATAACATGAACATTGCTGTTGGAGCTAGGGCTGGAGTGATTGACGACCTTTTCGCCGGCAAATTCCTCGGCAGAGACTGTAATTTCCCTAATTTCTCTATGTGATTATTGCTCATGATTGTATAAAAGAGGGCACTTCTTTTTTCTAAGGCGTCTTTTGAGTATTGTTCTGTGTATTTGTAGCGGATATTGTGTTTGATTACCGGCAGAAAGTGACGAGGTCTTTTGAATACCTTCAAGGCGATTATTACATTGCTCCTTTATTCATGGTATGTTTGATTACTTTTGTTTTTTTACCTTTACTACTTTAATTTGTTTATTCTGATTTCTTATGGTAGTGTAGTGAACTTGTGAAATGACCTTAAAATGCAAGACTTTGAATGTCTATGGGAACTGAAATGGAAGCTCAAACCAATTTCAGAAAAAAGAAGGTGAAAAATGACCAATGTGGCTCGGCTTTTAGATTAAACTAATAGAGAAAGGCATTGGGAGATTACATCATAGGAATTGAAGATTGTGCAACATTCATCTCCTGTTCTCCCGACTTCTGTAAAGGCCCAACTATAACTTTTAACCCTAAGACTTCCTAGTATCCCTGCTGAAGTTGTAGGTTTTTGTTCTTGATTAGTCTCACAACTGTGATCAAGTACTAATTGACTGATAAATGGAATGATTTATTGTAGATTGAACTTTTCTTACACTTTGAGATGTGGGGAGTTATGCTTTAGGACATCATTTTTGTCATGTGTTTCACTCTTATACTTTCCTCCAAAAGATAACTTTGACAACCATGATCTAAGTGGTAGAATTCTTATAAGGGACCATGTTTTTGGTGCTTTTGTACTTCAGTATGTATCGTAATGAACTAAACATTTTCAACAAGCATGGGGGTTTGTTCTTCTGAATTCAATCTTCTGTGGAGCAGGTCTTAGTATGCCTTTGTTGCTCTATTTTCTTCTACTTTTTTTTTTTTGTTGTTGATTGCTCGACTACATAACTTGGTTAGAGCACCTCCAATGCTTGTTGGTACTAATAGGGGAGAGACTGTGTCACGTGTCTTAGCACCCACCTTAGCTATGGGCCCTCCAATGCATGGAACCATCTGTAATACGTGTTAAAGGAGGAGAGAGAAGAAAATATGAGACCTACAGTGCTTAGCACCAGTCACCAAGGGCTTAGCAATGGCACATTGGATATGCTCTTACCGTTTCCCCAACCCATAAACCCCTTAAAAGCATCTCCAATGCTTAGCTATTATTTTTAGTGCTAAGGAAGAGAGATAATGTGTCACCTCAACATTTGGTGCTTAGCACCTACTTAGCAATTTTCACTTCAATGCTTAACATCCACTATAATAAATGCTAATAGGAGAGAGAATGAGAAATAGTGGAGTTTAGCATTGAGTGCTAAGCTTAGCATCTCTTCTTAGTACCTCCTACTCCAATGCTTAGCATCTCTTTAAAAAGCTCTAAGTTTCTTATAGCCTCTTTCGGCATCTTCCATTGGAGATGCTCTAAGACTCTTAGAGCCTCTTTTAGCATCTCCAATGGAGATGCTCTAATACGATAACAATTAACAGGCTGCAGTTGGAGCAATTTCATCACATAACTTTCTATTTTTCACTGGACAGAAAATATCCCTTTTCATATTTTGAGGCATAGTAAGTCTGGATAGGAAACCTCTGCAATTTTCTTTTATTTGGGTTAACTACATGCCAGTTTCATTTTCCTTTTTTTTTTTCATTCCTTTTTAGCTCACCCGCACTTTACCAGATTCTCATGTTTTGCCAAGAGTGGAGGGTTTTACTTGTCCATCTTCAACTTTCCTTTTATTTTCAGTTTCTATCAATTGGCTGATTTCTTTTAGGCTTTTAATTTATTGTCTCTTCAAAATCAAGCAATCTTTACTCACTTTCTTTTATGCTTCTCATCTCAGAAATTTGGATCATATGACGGTTCTTTGCTGATGCCTAGATTATTATTTATATCTTTTCTTTCTTCCTTTGCTTAACATATCCAATCTGTTGGGTATTCTAGCCTCTTTTTGACATCCATTATTTGTTTCTCTTCTCTTCTCTTTCTTTTGACAGGATAAAGTTGGTAAGTTCTATGAAATTGGGCAAGGGTAAAGAATCTGATGATTCTTGCTTGAAGCAGTAAGAAAATTTGATTTTTTGACTTGTTGTTACCCTCATGTGCTACATACATTTTTCTTTCTTTTTTTATTAATATTATCAATTGTTTCTTGACATATGGTTGTAGTATGGAAGAGATATTCCCTCTTTGATGAACCCCCTCACAAGGCTCACATCTTCTTCTTACCCCCAACATGGATTTTACCCATCACCACTAATCAAACTCCCTTGTAATTTGAAAGAAGATTTTTCTATAATTAAGTGTTGAATATCCCACCCTTATTATATTTCCTTTCGAAATCTAATTATTTAAGCGTGCCAAATTTACCTCAGTTTAATGTTTCGTGTTTTAATTTTCACTATTTTATCAGTTCCGTGAAGGGCATGAATTGCAAGATAGACATAATAATGACTTATAGTCAATGATTTCTTACGGGACATGACTGATTCAAGCTTCTCTATCCAGAATCCTCCTCCACAATTAATTTTTAATTAGTACTCCAGCTTAAAATGTTTTGTTTATTTGAGAATAGACAATTATAAGTTTGAAGACTGGTCATAAAATGTATTATTTCCTTGATGGTTAAAATGTGATCTGACATTGGCATTATTGATCCACCTGAGGATAACATGGTTCTGTTCTCTTTTTGATATATGAGAAATGAGAAACTACTTCAAGCATAATTGCTTGCCTATGAGGTCAAGATTCGAATCAGTTTCAGATTAGTCAAATTGCATCAGCATGACATTTTCTGCAAATTGAGGTTAGATTATGGAAGTACCAACATAAATGAGTACAGAAACGATTTTGGTCGAAATGGGTTACATAGCAACTTTTTTGCAACCTCAGGCAAAGGTGTCTTAGTATGTGATTTCTTGAGGATAGTCATTCTGTCTTTTATGCCACTCCTGCTGGAAAATTTCACTCTGTATCTGCTGGTCCTTTTAGAATGTAAAGTATTGTAAGCATTAAGATGGATGCATAATATTGATGTATCACTGGAGTGCAGGGGTAATTGAATAACTACAGTTACTACATGCATAAAATATGCTGTGGTAACATACCTACTCTTGGCCATGAACTATTTAATTTATTTCCACATACAAATCCTAGCAAGTATCTACCTGTATATCATAAATTTTTGTTTTGTTAGGTAAACATGTTTAATACAATGATGAAAAGATTCTATATTTGTGATATAGATGACACTCAAATTTTCATACTTTTAGTTTTAGTCACCTTTGTAGTGGTGTTTAGTTAACATATCATGAAAGGGGTTATGCACCTGTATTTGATGCTAGTAGCTTTTCGATGAACATTTTAAATCAAAACCCTGAGGTTCTTGTGGTGGGATAGTTAATATCATTGTATTGATATGAATTCCGTGACACCTGTCTACTTATGTTGTTTTTCACATATTGCAGTCTGCCACATTGTGAAGAACTACATTGCTCATATTCTTAATACCAAAGTTCCTTTGATCCTAGGTAATATTACTCACAACACTGTTTGCTGTTTTAAATGAGCATGATTTGTAGGCAATAGACATCCATTTTCTGCATGAGAATGGCATTTATATTACTACTTCCTTTATCATGAACACTGAAGCATATGTTGTTCTGTTACAGGCATTTGGGGAGGAAAAGGGCAAGGGAAATCATTTCAAACAGAACTTATATTCCAGACCATGGGAATTGAGCCTGTAATTATGTCTGCTGGAGAGCTAGAATCAGAAAGAGCTGGTAATATATTTACTTATTATTTTGAAATGTGAAGTCTTATTTATTTTACTCTGCAAAGTAATGGATATTTTTGAACTGTTGTTTCTCAGCATATATACAGATATACATTTTTGCAAATATTAAAAAAAATTCACTTACATTCAAATGTAAAATCAGTGTGTATATTTTAACAGGGGAACCTGGCAAATTGATACGTGAGCGCTATAGAACTGCTTCTCAAGTGGTCCAGAACCAAGTTAGAAGCTCTACCACTTTCACTATTGATATATGTATGTCTAGGATTACAAAGTTTAATAATTGTGTTTGATGTGATTCAAAATGAAATATTTGTCAGTTAATGCTTATGTATCATTAATCCACTGAGATCGACATTACTTAACCTCCTCTCTTGTTGAAGTGTATGGTGATCTCCCTGCAAAATTACTGTGTTATTCATTTATCTGTTGCTGGAATGATGAAGGTTAGAATGTAAAGAAATGGAGGATTTAGTAGCTATTGAGTGATTACTTGGCCTAACTCTCATATAATGTTTTAGTGCCAGGCTTTACAAAATTGAGTTTCTGGATTTAGTTGTATATGTTAATGTAAATCATTCATACTTTTCATTTTAGACGAGTTACCTTACTTTTTATCTGGATTTTTCTTATATTCCTGATATGTTTCTAAATGATTAACAACCAAGACGTGTTTTTTTGGTCTACTTCTGTAACATGTCATGTTGCTGATCTGATGGGTGTTCATGCTTCTTGTCACCTTGAAGTTAGGAGCATAGTTTATAATTTGAATTCTCTATACCAATGCAGGGCAAGATGAGCTGTTTGATGATCAATGATCTTGATGCCGGACTCGGTAGATTTGGTGAGCTCAATTTGAATTGAATTAATATAATTCCTTTTCCTGTTTTCTGTTCGCCTTTATTTCTCATTACTAATGTAAACAAGTCATACTATAGATTTATTTTGTCATCAATTATATTCCAACTTAAACAGTTTCTCTTCTTATGTAGGAAACACTCAAATGACAGTCAACAATCAAATTGTTGTTGGGACTCTTATGAATTTGGCAGACAATCCTACTCGAGTTAGTATTGGGCAAGAGTGGCGAGAATCAGATGTTACAAATAGAGTTCCTATCATTGTTACGGGGAATGATTTTTCCACAATTTATGCCCCCTTGATTCGTGATGGGAGGATGGACAAGTTTTACTGGTACTGGATTACATATTCAAGAATTACTATTCTGTTCCAAGTCAAAATGTTACTTCGTAATTACTTTGAACCTTTAGACAAGTCGATATATGATAATGTCTCTGTTGTGTTTGTATGTCTTTTGGCATCAGAGTCAATTGAAATACTTTGAGTTTGTGCACGTATTTAAAAATTTAAGATGAAATGTGTATATATAGAATAAAGAATATGAGCCATGAGTTTTTTTGGCTTAGCCTAAGCCAAACCAGTCACAACAAGCCACCTCATTTGACTACACACATACCCACAACCTGCCCCAATGAATTTGTGGGTGCGGCATACTCTCATTGGTGGTTCATTCTAAGTGAAATTTCTTTCGGCTTAGAGTTATGATACTCATGTATGTGGCTACACACACACACACACACACACACACATAGCTAAAAGGGTATGACTTGAACTGGTTATTGAAGGGCCATGGATGTTTTTCTAGAATAGGATAGTTACCTTTCTTTAATTTGTAGCTCAGAATTTTCTTCTCATGCATGACCATATTGTATGCTCATTGTTGTGATCTCATCATGTTTATATCTTTTGCATTTGAATCATTTGTGGCTAATCTTATAGTCCATTAGATATGCTCCTTTATTTATGTGATCTTTAATTGCTTAGCTTTCTGATTATGAATCTATGTCACCCTTCTCTGAAATTATTTTGGAATACTGTTTATGGAACAGGCAGCCTGACCAGGAAGATATTGTGAATATTGTTAATAGAATGTATGAGAAAGATGGCATATCAAAAGATCAGGTTGTTAGCATTGTTAAGACCTTTCCTAATCAAGGTATCTCTCTGTTGTGCAAGGCTGGTGGTGTATCTAACTGCTCATACTGTGTGCTTATTTATTTTTTGTAAATGTAGTCTGCATGTATACAATCATTCTCATTGTTCTTGGGATTCTATAATTGCTTATAGTTTCCACATGTCATTTTATGCCTATGCAGTATAGTGCCTTGATCAAAAGGGGATTTTGTTGTGTTCCTTTTTGTTTGCCTATTTTACATCTCCATTATACTGTTGGTTTGGCATCCCTCTTCAATGCCATGGATTTGGCACTAACCTATGGTGGAAAGAGTTTGTAATTTTTTTCCTTTTCAATGGACAGCTTTGGATTTTTATGGAGCACTCAGGTCCCGTACATATGACAAGTCAATTTCTAAGGTAGATGGCATTCTGACTTTAGATGTATATTAGACCTCTGCAATTTATTTGAAAACTTTTGTTCTCAAGCAAAGTGTATTGTATCATAGCTTTCTCACATGTTGAAGCTGTTTGATTGTATTTGTTGTTGAGTTAGTAAGTACCTACTTGGCATATAAAAGAAACTGTCTTATGATGTTTAACTCTAGTTCCACTTTGTATTGAGATCCTCTGATGCAAAGTTCTAAAAGTTCATCTTCTGTGTATTACAGAACAAACATAGATTCATTCGAAAGGACTGCACTCTAAGATAAACTGGGATCCTATATGAAACCGCCAAATAGATAACTGAGGGTGTAAGATTGATAATACCAATGAAAACTATCTTATGCACCAAAGTGACTTCTCATGTACGTGTATATTAGGTCATCTGAAAGCATATGGTACACATACAATATCTCCCATGTCCATGAAGCATCCAGTCTTTCCAATTCTTATCAGATGTCTACTACAACTCTAGATAGATAGAACATTATGGGTCCAAAAATAAGAATCTTGACTGAACACCTTACACCTTTGTGAGTAGCATAGTTCCTTGAAGAACTTATAATACATAATGCATAACATGTTAGAAAACTGATTAACTATTGACTATTGTGTTGTACTGTGCCAAAAGTTATATGGTTACATCTTTGCTCATTTATCATCACTTTCACTTTCAATACCTGCAAGTAGGCTGTTTTATAAAATATACAGTTGTTATGGGTACTCATACTAGTTATTGTGTGAATTTGTCCAAATGTACAAGACTCTGATAAGAAACATGCACCAGTAAAATCTCACATCCAAGCCTCCCAACTTTTGTTATTGAATTCTGGTTGCTTTTAACTTCTAATGCTTGCTTGAAAATGCTATACTACGTTTTATAGCTGGTGTTCTCCATATAATTTGTTATACTTTTTGTTGCTTTGTATTTTGTGAGAAGTACTACTGTTATATATTTGACAATGCCATATTTTATTCTCCAAATAATATGTTATACCTCACTATTGTGATGTACTGTGAGACAAGTAGTGCTGTTAAATTTTGGTAATTATGTGCTAATTCTCCAAATAATATGTTAACACTCTTGCTTGCTTTGTTTGTTGACAATACTGCTGTTGTATGTTTGCCAATCCCATATTTAAGGGGGCTCGGAAGCTTGACATATTTTTATTGGCTGTAATTTAAGTATATGAGCGTGTTTGCTGTCTAACAAACTTTTTTTTTTCCATTATAGTGGGTCGATGATATTGGTGGTGTTGAAAATCTAGGGAAGACACTTCTGAAACGAAGAAAGGACGAAAAACTTCCAGTTTTTACTCCCCCAAAGGTAGTGTAACCAGTCACAGCCCTGTTTGTTGCTTTAATATTCAGTCATTCACAGTGACTATAGTTAAGCTTAGTTCACTTGTCAGTTGTTGCTTAAGGTTTCATCTCTATTGATGAAGAAAAACGAACAGGGAGTTTCAAATCTTGTTTTCAAATGCATATGGAAAGGGAGTTATTGATTAGATGAACACTAAATAATTCCATATACTATCCTTTTATCGGTGGAAAATGGCTATTTGATCAGTTAGTCATACTTGGTGATCAGGGGAAAAGACAGTTTTAATGATAGTGACGCTTATGCTTTGGTACATGTAGAAGGCACTTTCAACATGTGGGTTGGGAACACAGTTTCTGGAATAAAACATAGTAAATGGTCAATGGAAAAAAAGACAGAAAACAGGCATGGAACATATAGAAATAGAAGACTATAGTTGGCTACCAAACTCTCTTGCCTCTCCCTTTTCCTGGGTTTATACCGAACAAGCCCAGAATATATTCAAGGGATAATTACCAAAAATTACCCTATAATTGACACCTTTTGCAATGAACTACCTGAACTTTTTTTTCGTAATTTCTTACTACCCTGTATTATTTTTTTTTATTCTGTTTGCATTCCATCAGTTAGTATGTGAAAAGTCCAAAATACCCTTGCCCATTTTAACAATTGACTACC
>JAYMTH010003788.1:0-10505 GCA_036897465.1 Pelargonium australe | reverse complement strand
TTGACGGAATGTTCTTACAGGGCTCATTTTGGAGAACCTTTGGACTAAAATAACACTATCGTCTAACCTTTGGATTGCAGCTGCACGTTTTAAAGGTGAGGGACTAAAACGACACGATTTGGATAGGTCAGGGACTAAAATGAACATTTTTCCTAATAAATTACATGTGGAATGGTTTGGAGGAAGGGGACATTTCTAAGTCCAGACAGTGGCCTCACAGCTGGAGATGTGGATGGGGTCTAGTAGATCCACAAATGTATTTGCTAATTCTACATTTGTCCCTTGTGAAATTACTAAGATACCCTCCCCATTTTCATTTCCCAATTTGTCAATATTCATTCCCAATCATAGTAGTTACAATCTCAACATCACTATTATTGATTCTTTCATGAATTAAGACTCATTAGAGAATCACTCTATTCAACCGATTATATCCGATCCACCGATTCGTATACGATTCGATCGAAGTTGTCCCTACTTGTATTTAGAAAAATTCTTAATTACTATATAATTTAATTTTCGTAATAACCTCTAAAATAAAATAGTCGTTGAAGTGGAAATCACAATAAGGACGTGAATATGAGGTACACCAAAAAATCGACAAGCATTTTTCTTTATTGTATTATTTTTAACAAAAACTATCAATTATTTATAACTATTCGACATAGAAATACAATCCGCAAAATCACTACCACTCCAAACTCTCGCATCATACAATAAACCATGCAGTCTAGTAATCTCAAAGGCTATCGATTCACAAAATGATTAACACAACGAGACCTAGAGTTGTCAAAACAATTATCCATCTCCTATCCCCGAGAAGATTTTCCGCACGCCCCCTCACCTCCCAACTCTTTGTAGCACCGAGATGACTGAGAGCGCATATGATTCCACCCAGTCTCCTACACTCTCTCCCGACAACCCAACCAATATTCGGGCCAAATATAGTATATTGTGTCAAAATATGGGTCGGGTTGGTAAAACCTGCACAAAAGACATAAAATTTCAGCACCATTTTGGGTCAGGTTTGGTCTTTTCAATAATAGGTTGAACCCAACCTGAAATCTAAATTGCTAGTGACACAATATTATGGTACGGCAAATCATGTACGTTTTATTCAGACACAAATAAGTCAAATTTAAGATTTGAAGACTACCTTCAAATCTTTCTTTTATTTCAATTTCGATCCCCAAAATGATTAATAATCAAAGTAGGGGCAAATTGGGTAATTGAGAAGAAAGTAGGTGTACCATATAAATCTGAATAATGTGAATTAATTTTGTGACCAACTTGGTAATAAAATAGCAATAAAATGGAGATCACAAGAGAGAGTGAATTATTGGAAGCAATGTGAGATTGAGATATAGCATTTGCTGTCACTCACCACCTATTGTTGTCTCTTCTTCTTTAAGGTATCCAATGTACTAATACTCACATTCTTAGTCAATAATTACATTTCCATTTCATTACAATACTTACAATCACTTTCAATATACATAGTAAGTGAGCAAAGAGTCTAATATAAGAAATACGAAATGGTTCGCTTAGTCTAAATTGCTTAATGAGATCGAGACACGCTCGCTAAAAGTTTGGATCTAACATGTCACTCTGCTCTCACAAGTTCACACTATCTAATTTTTCTCAAAATTAGAAAACAAAACACTTACTTTGAGTCTTTGACACAAAATGCGAACCAAATTGAAATCAAAATCAAATTGAGTACCAATTCATAACCAAAATGAATAGTTGAGGGACCAAAATGAAACCTTTTCAATGCAAAAACAGTTGTGAAGATTATGAGACTACACAAGACACTCTACAAACAGAGGACAACACAGTTTAAGGTAAGCTGTCCATGTCCCAAAATCTACATTTCATCACTGATGTTTCCTCCCCAGCAACTCTCCTAATACCCAACCTTCAATCCTCTCATCCCCACAACATAAAAATCCCACCAGATTTTCTCAAAATTAATGCAGACAAAACCAGAATCACCATCTTGCAATAATTTTGACGCGATGTTCAATCAATCAAAGACCTAAACGAGAGTAACGAGATCTTACCATCATCCGGCGATTCACTTGTCGCGTAAAAATGGTAAAATCATGTGTCGAGGTAGCTTCTCTGTGAAACTGTTGCCTGCATAGGTTGAGTCAGCCACAAGTAGACAAGAATGAGATCTACAAGGCATAGAAACAACATGGGTGGGACATTATAGGTGGGTCTGGTGTGCACATGGCACATGTGAAAGTTCATGTGATCTGTAGACAGAAACATGGTAACATGTGATAATGCAAATGAAATTTCGGGTAAGAAAGATAAGGAGTGAATAAAATGAGTAACGCCAAGCAAAATTAAGACTGACCCGAAACTTGGCATCGAGTGGAAGACAATACACGAGAAGATATGTGACTCTGACGTCAACAGACAACTTTGAAAATGGTTTGGGAGCATTCAACAGACCATTTATGTTCCACCGAGTTTGATGACAGATTAAACTCTAATACGAAAAATAGATGTACTTCAGAAATGACAATGATGTACATATGATGATTTATTCTACAAGCGTGGAGCTATGAAGATTACGTCAAAAATTAGTATAGTAGCTCCTCGAAAAAAGATCCACACTCTGTCCCCACTTCCTATGATACATCGCCAAAAGCTTCTCAGCCAGTATCACTGATGTTAGGTTCAAGAACAGATTAGCATAATTCATGATGCAAAGAAAGAGTAGTATGGAATTTGATGGGTGCACTGATAGTTCCATCAATCTTTAGTTCATTAAATTTATACAACGGGAAATTTCAATATAGATTAATGAATCTAAGACCTTGCACCCAAGTGACAAGGACTTTCAAAATAAATGAAAGAAAGCTCCAATGTACCTGTTCTAACCACTTCAGCCACCTCATTTAAGAATCCAGACTCCTTATAGCCTCTCCTTTCTAAGCCATCCTACAGAAACATTAAGCTAGCATTTGGATTTAAAAAATTGGAATGAGAATGAGAATAAAAAATAGGAATGTGTCATTTTCAAGAAAAAGAAGAAAAATGGTCTAATGAGCCGAGCTACACAACATGAATAAGTCACCTTTTTTCCCACAACCCCACCCCACCCAACAAAATTAAAACTCACAGCCTCTACTAGAGATTGTGATGCTTGACCATTGGGCTGTCCTCAAGGAGACGGAAAACCAATTTCATGACCAAAAAATCCTAATCCAGAACATGAATAATGAGAATCACATTCCTATTCTAGTTCTTGATTCTAATTCTTAAACAAAAAAATTATAGTTCAAACGGTACCTAAAGGTGTGTTTAGTTGGTAAGACTGGGGGCAGCAACAACAGCAACAGGGAGTTACCTTTGCCAGCTTTACAACATCTTCAACAACATATCTCAGCAATCCATCAAAGCGGTGTATCAAGCTGGTCTTTGGAACCTAGTCAGAAAATATTTGAAATCAGAGCAACTTGTCTCAATTGTTCAGATTCTATCTTGGCTATTAGAAACAAAGAAGGATAAATTGCCTTCTAGCTCAAACCACATATTGCCATTTTGTTACACCCAGAAAAGGGACTAGGAAAAATATAACCATAGAAACATGCGTACAAGCTTCAAGAAACATCCCAAACACAAACACAACCATCTGTGAATAACACGTTTAAAACAGCAATAGGTACATCTCAGGTTTTGTCAAAAGAAGTTTGCCAAAATGTGCCAACTTCTTTAATGAACCATAAATCGTAACATGGGAGAGTGTGATATAATTAATTAATTTGTTATTATTTTATCACTTCGAATGTTTTGGGGTAGCATAATAGTTTCAACAATAGGTTTCTTACTTTGATACCATGTTGAACAACCAGTTATTCTAAAACTATACCACAATGTAATTTATTTATGCTGATTTGATAACTGGAAACAAGCTGACGGCAAGGGCTTTCCAATTGTGCAGCCGCTGGGAAAATCTTGAAAGCACTACCACATCCTAAAGACCCCCACCCTATTCATTAAACCTGCCAAGGCTCCCACTTATCTAATCAGCAAACGTCCATCCCTCCAATGGCCTTACAGCAGTTCCTTGACCAACTCACCATCTTTTGATCACGCCGAGTCCTCCCCACAAATCTTGGCCTTGACAAATATCATTCTCAAGTTGTGTCTAAACACCAACAAAAGATCAAAGGCCGGTTAAAATCCTCGGCAACATTCCAAGGAAAGGCCTCAAAACTCACGGTTCCGAGTAGGAACCAAACTTAAGGGTTGTAGTTCCACCTCAAAACTCATGGTTTTGAGCGTATCTCAAACTCAAAGGTTCGAGTTTCATCTCAAAACTAACGCTTACGAGTAAACCTCAAACTCAAGGGTTTGAGTTTCACCTCAAAGCTCAAAATTCCAAGTTTCACCTCAAATTCAGGAGTTCAAGGTTCAACTCAAAACTCACGGGTCGCAATTAACCTACAACGTAGGACTCCACGGCAAAGATTGATTTAAAACATTGTTACTCCAAGTCGACTTCGACAAATCAAAGTCACCTAAAGTTGAGAGCAACACGCTATCCCGAAGGTTAAGATGCAAGAAGGTGTTCATCACGTAATGTAAGCAAGAAAAAGAAAAAAGAAAAGCGCAAAAGTAAAGCAAGAGTAAAAGACAAGCGCCACACATTTCAAAAAGACGAAAGCAGGTACAAGTGTTCCTAGCATCCAACTCCTACTCTAAAAAAGACAAGATAAACTAACGCATGAAGGCCTAAAAACGATAGTCTCTACTCTCTAAGGCCACTCATCCAGAGATATACTGTATATTGTAGGCTCATTGGGCGCATGATCTCCACTAAATCATCATCATTGCTCAAAGTCGGCTGCGATCCAGAGGGCCCGGCCTCTCCCCGAGAAACCTCGGCACCTGGAGCCTAAGGATATCCTCAAATCGAGCACTAATCCAGGAGGGGCAGTGTTACACATCAGGCATGATTTGTTATCCACAATCAACAGTCACTTCCACAAACTCAATTCATCAATCTATACAATGATTCAAACTCACCATCTCAAAACCAAAACACACACACACACACACACATAAAAATCAAGCTATCTCTTCCACACCTCAATTCACCACTACACCAAACACTTCAAACCCATCATCTCCACCCCAAAAGAATTCAAACGTAGCTAAAAAAGAAATCAACGGTACATATTACCATCAACAATCACACAATGGTCCGAACACAAATTAACAAACGGAAAATTGAGTAAGAAAATGCAAAATCAACCAGCAATTACAAGAAAATGAAACAGATGCATCAGTTCACAAGCATTTTCTCAGTAACCAAACAGGCGAATTAAATTAAATTGTTACCAGAAACGGAGCGTAGGGTTCTGAGCAGCAAGACCTCGTGGAATCGGGTAAAAAAAAAAAAAATTCCCGGGAAAGAGAAGCGAGAAAAAACAAATTTATAGCTTCAGTGAAGTGGTTTAAATAAAGTGCGGCACTGTGTACCTACTTTATCGTGGTCCACTTTGCTTTTGATGCTAACACGTCATCATTTATAAATCTTCGTTTTTGGGCCACCAAGTTTAGAACCATATGATTCAACCAGTCCAACCGGGCCGGACCAAACTTGATATTGAGAAGATTTTCACGACCGGATCGGACCGGCAAGGCTAAATTTATTTTTATTTTTTAAAAAAATAAAAATAAATCGATTCGACCAAATTGGATAAGAAAAATATGTTATACAGAAACTTTTTAAAATGGCCGAACCTAATTATAATTGTTCTTAATCAATCTCACGAAAAATATTTAGGAAAATCAATTTGCGAACCACATGGGTAATCAAATTATTTTGTTCCAACGATGAAATACGAGAAAGATCATTGTAGGGGCACGAGGAAGCTTATTTGAAAGTATAGAAAATGTTGATGCCACACTATCTGACTATCACGCATGTATATGTACCTCTCATCCGAAGGACCGTTACAACCTATTTGTTTATCTTTTTAAACCGTCTTTTTGCATCCACTTAATTTGAGTAATGTCTTCATGCACAACGAGTAAATTTTCCTAGTAGATTTTTGCGATCACTCAAACTTTGCTCATTATTTGTTGCATTAATCACGTCTTGCTATGACCATCCCAAAAGTTCAATTCAGTTTCCAGTGTCGATTTCATCTCCTTAGGTAAACACAAAACTTTATTAAAAAGAAGTTTCTATTTATAGCATATGAGAGTATCTCAATACATTATTTTTGAGACTTAGGCCCGAGCATCTGAAGATACCCCGAAATATCATGGTAAAATAAAAAGAGAACCAAAACATTTGTGGGAAGAAATAGACCAAATTGTCAATTTGAACCTGAACAAATACACACAAAACCCGATCTTAATGGGTTCAAGTGGCATAAAATACTCGAATCGTTTTTTAGATAGGGCAATTACCAGCACAAACTCTCACATTGACACATTAAAACCGAAACCCACGCTCCTTCAATATTGGGCCGGGTTAGGCCTTTTGAACCCAAACCCGAAGAAAACCCAACATGAACCCCAATATTGGTGATACTAGAAATGAGACTTACCAGATGCTTGCTTGCTCTCAGACTTTCTATACAAATTTACAAGTAAAGGTACAATATTGATTAGTTTTCTGATTCTTGATGCAGACATTCAACAATTACTATATCAGAGAAGCTCAACATTGTTGGTTGTGGCCACCTGGTAAGATACTAGCAATAGCTGAGTTTAAGCAACTTAACCTTGGAACCGAAAGATTATAAATTTGGTCCGAATCAGCGGATACCCGAACTCCACCCCCATTTTTTTCAAAGGAAACTTGCGCCTCTCGCGAAACGGACAAGGATTAGACACTTTTCAACCTGGAATCAGTACAATCTTCTAAAAGACAAGACATGTGAGCTTAAGTGCATTAGAGGATGTGACTTCAAATTCAGCGATTCAAACACTGCCAAAGTTCAAGTTCCAATGGCCTTTTCGTTTCTAGGCAGAGGTGCAGAATTCAATCTCAAGTACAAACACCATTGTAAACAAAAGAAATTAAGCAATTCTCTATGGTTCAGATAATGATTTCAAGCAGTTCCAACAAAAAAGAAGCTAAAGATGACGAAACACGATCCAATTCAGGACACAGGGAACACTGAAATCTGATATCTTGCTAGAAAAAAACTACTATGTTTAGATGCAACTCCAAGGATAAATTTGAACACTTAAGGCTGCAAGAATCTCTTATTGTTCAAAACATTGCATGAAAATAGATAAAGATCGAATTGAACTAATAGTGATTAGTGAAAGTACTAGAAAGATATAGTGTACAAATGTTACGTACATGATGACAAGTTTATAGGTAGTCCAATGCAGCCCACCTTTTTTTTCTTCTTTTTTTTGGATATACACATATCATGGCAATGTCAAACCATTCTTATCAAGAATTAAGCGTAAAGAACTGTACATTTTAAAAGGGTTACCAGAAGAAGTCATCATCGTCTGCTTCTGAGGTTGTTCTCGCACGCGTGTCATCTTCCTCTTCCTCTTCCATCTCCAACTCCGGCTTCCCATAGCCAAATTCAGATTCAGTATCAGCAAGGTTCTTCAGATCAACCACTGAAAGCTCGTCTAGATGCGTCACCACCAGGTCTGCAGCAGAGAGCTCGTACACGGGATGCTTGCTGGCAACAGCCACACACTTCATCCGCGCATCGTGAGCAGCCTCCACAGTTTGATTTGAGTTCCCAAACACAATGCACCGTTCAGGTATGAATTGGAGAAGCTGTGCAGCGTATATGAACATCTCAGGATCCGGCTTCCCTCTGTACACATCCTCTGCTGCAACAATCACACTGAAACAATCCTCAATCCCTACACTCCCCACTGCAGCTTCAAGTGCATGTCGTGGACGGGTGGAGACCAATGCCATGGGTATCTTGTAATGCATCAATGTATTCACAAACTCTTGAGAGCCAGTCCGGAATCTATAGATCCCACCTTGCAAAGCATTGTATATCTCCTCTTTCCGAGCAGCCATTCTTCTCAACTCTACAGGATCTCTCGACCAACACAGAACTTCAGAGATTGCTTGCTCGCTCTTCATCCCTTCTACCCTATTAAGTTCGAAAGCAAGTGGGGGCGATTTTCCTTCTTCTTGACAAAGAGCCATCCAAGCTTCCCTCTCGAGATCTGGATTATCTTCAACAATGACTCCTTCCCACTCGAATATAGCACTCAACCAACCACTACCCATCATTTCCTGGCGAAGCAATGGATTGTGAAGAGCAGGATTATCAGCTCTACTCTCTGGCGGCCACACCCCGGGTTTCCGATCATAATCAGTATCAGCCTCAAAGTTCAAGCTCCGGGGTAACCTCTCTTCCCCTTTATATGAATAAGCCTCTTTGGTCAACTCCATTGCAAGAGCCTTAGCCGTCGAATCCACTGGCTTATCCACTCCAAGTCTTGATTCCGGCAAAACCCTAGGAGCAGCCTCGTAGTTCAATCTCCGGGGTACCCTCTCTTCCCCTTTATACGAATAAGCTTCTTTAGTCAACTCCATTGCAAGAGCCCTAATTGTCGAAACCACTGGCTTATTCACTCCAAATCTTGATTCCGACAAAACCATAGGAGCAACAGCCCTTCTGCCCAGAAACTCATTACAAGGGAACCTACAGATGTAAACAGGTTTTCGCCTATACGATAAGTCCTTGATCGAAGACCTTCCACACACCGAAACATGCCCAAGAAGCGAAGTTGCAGCAATTGATTCCACCATTTTCACAACTAAACTCCTACCCGATAGAAAAATCCACCTAATCCCACTAAATTCTTTTGAATTCAGCAATCAAAACAAACAAACTAAAACTACCCAACAAAGAATTCAGCACCAATTATGAAATTTACACATCAAACCATTATCACGAAACCCATAACTTGCAAGAAAGCTGCTCAATTCCAATAAAAACTCAAAACCAATTCATAGGGCAACGAATAAAACAACCTTCCCACAGCAAAAACCCAACTTTACCGTCAAAGAACCAACAAAAACATCCCTTCCAAGCCAACCCACCAAACAATATTGAAAACCCAGAAAGCAAAAGAATCAATTAACTACACAGTGAACAATTCGGGCAATATATACAGCAAAACCCCACCAAATTTCATGCGAGAAACAGCTCTAAAAAACCGAAAAGGGAACAATTGCGATACTACAAATTAACCTGAGAAGAGACACACCGTTGATCGGGAATCAGACGGCGGAGAAGGTGGCTGCTACAGAGAGAGACCGTTGAAGAAGACGATGAATCAATCTCTCGCTCTCTCTAGTCTCTATTCTGATTGAAAAATGTGATTTTTTTTTCTTTTTTTGTGGTTTGTAATATTCAGACTTTATGAGACGAGAGACCGGCTGTGCCGGTGACAGCAACCTGCAGTTGACACGTGTTGGTTATATTTCTATAATATTTATTTCTAAGGACTGATTTTCACCTTTTTTTGCGGTCACAATTTGCCCAACACTTAACAAAATTTACGGTAAAGCTACAACTTCCCAAGCTTTTTTTTTTTTTTTTTGTTCAAAAACTTCCCAAGCTTTAGGAAGTTGAATACCAAAATATATAGGAAAATGTTTTTCATTTTGGTCCTCTAATTATTCATTTTACTATGAATTGGTACTAGATTTGATTTTTGTTTTACTTTCGTCATTTAATTATGCTTTTTTGTTGTTGAAAATATGCTATTTAATTTTTTAGTTAAATTTTGAAAATGATGTCATTTTGAAATAAGTTTACTTGGCTACCATGTCCTTCAATAATAAAATTTTGTTTCTAATTGGTCTTATCGGTACACTTATCGAACTTAAGTAAATAATTGGTCCTATCGGTACACAATTCATACCAATATTGTCACATTAGTTTAATTCAACAATACTGGTATGAATTGGGCCAATTCAAAATAAATAAATAACTTTTGATGAAATCGAAATAATATGAATAGTTTAACGAACAAAATGGATACTTGTTTTTGTAACAAAATGAAATGTTGGGGACCAAAAAATAACATTTTCCAAATATATATTTAAATAAAATCATTTATGGCATGATTAATTAAGCGAGTTCAATGGTTTCGAAACGATTAAATAAAGTGGTGTAGTAAACTATCGCGAACATAATTAAGTTGAATTAAACTTGCTAAAATTCTTATCGTGTTTGTGGCGAAGTGCAAATCGGGACCCAAATTGCCATGTTTATATTAAAGTTCAAAATAAAATGGTTCAAATCGAGTATGGACGAACAATATCAAATAGTTATATAGCGATACTAAAGAGTGTGCCAAACATTGTAAACATGTAAAAAATAAAATATTTGAATTAATGTGAGCAAATAAACATTTAAAAAAAGGAAAAATGTCCATTTTAGTCCCTGACCTATCCAAATCGTGTCATTTTAGTCCCTCGCCTTTCAAACGTGCCGTTGTAGTCCAAAGGTTAGACGATAGTG
>JAYMTH010003787.1:0-10505 GCA_036897465.1 Pelargonium australe | reverse complement strand
TAATAATAATAATAATAATAACAGAACCCTCACTAAGGAGAAATGGCGTCCAACTACAGCCAATGAACCAAATAATTGACTTCACTAAGAACTACAACTACCATAGTGAGTCCATTCCTAAATGAGCACGACTGTGAAATGGGACTGCAGGTGAAGTTATAGAACTGTGAACAGAAAACAGATATGGAACGTTTCCAGCAAGCTTATAACAATTTGAATCCTAAGAAATACTAGTTTCTCATTTCAACCCATGAAACCTATTGGAAAGGAAGTGAAGGAAAGAAAAAGAAGATAAATGAACTACACAAATAATGACATAAAAGGATACTTTGCTAGCATGCAAACTTTGAGGTCTATTACACAGCAGCTATAATATACTCTTGTTATGCCACATTTTTCCAACCCCAAATAGCTCTTTTAAAGCTTCTAAGATCTATATCTATATGTTCCTGATATTTTATAGGTATGACTAATTCGCAATCATAACTGAAAATTTTGCATAACAGAAAGAACAAAAAAAAGTATCACTCAAAGTAAAATAAGGCATGAGTGTCATCACTTAAATATACAGTAATCATTTACAAATTTATTTTCAGAATCTTACATAGATGGAAGGAAGGCTATGTTGAGTTGAATCTTACACGACGAAAAGGAAAAGAAATGTAACTGACAAGGGCACATAGATTTATGATTGAGGCAGCATAGCAGTCATCCATCACTGAAAATAAAATTAACAAACCGGTAAACGAAAAGAAATGTTGTACAGCAAAATTCACAATGCCGTAGAAATAAAATCTAACTAATAGGTTCACAAGGAAATGGATATGTATTCACATCTTGAATCTAGCCCCTATAGCCGAGGCTAAACTCAAACTCTCTCTCGACTTCAATGGAGAACAAAAGGCATTTAGCATGCTCATTATATAAAGCAAGTAAGCGTTGTAACTCGGGGATTGTATTTCTACTAGAGGAAAACGAAGACCTCACATTAAATCAAGTTAGGAAGCGCGGTGTTCTTTTTTTCTTCTCTATCTCCCCATGACGTCTTAAGAATAGAATATCAAAAAGTCAAAAACTATGTTCATTAAATTTGTTCCATTTCAGAGAAGGATTAAGTGCTCCTGTTGGAACTGTGGAACTGGTTTTATGCCTTTGTTTTTTGTCCCACATCGGTGTTTTCTAACAGCTCCATGGTACCATACTTGAATAGCATTAAACAAAACAAATTTCATCTTTCTAGGAGCCTAGTAGCAACCGTTTCTTTTCTATTCTAATCAAATATGAAACCTCCAAACAACCCTTATAAGCCTGAAATGAGACAACTACAATAACAACAACAACAACAACAACAGCAGCAGCAGGAGCCCCTATTTCATTTGATATGTTTTTCAATTTGAAGCAAAGCGCAATTATTGTCTTCCTTGTTTGCAAGGAAATCATCATGTATCTAAGCCTAGTAGTAACAGTGTGGCATGCCACTTGTTCTTCATGCTAACCGGAAGCCTCAAGAAGTTATATAGTTAGTATATTGGAATCTCATCTGCAGCTCTAAAAATCATTGCACTCCAAGGCCAATTTTCCCAAACACTAAGAAGTCAAAACAGAACAAAGGATAGACATGATATAGCAGATAGCAGCATGGAAATGAAAAATGCAAAACTAGGCACTGCAATTTGGTTATAAATATAATTAATTACTGTAATTAATTAAGATGACAATAGAGTAGTACCTAATCAGTACTAGTAATTCAAATTGCTGAGAGAGAGATAGAAGTAATTGCCTCAAATAGAGATTGAAACAGATGTAGAATCAATCAAGGATTTCGAACTCGTCGTCCTTGAGATGGGCAAAGAATTTGACAGGACCGCGGCCTGGGATATCTGTGACGAACTGGATCTTGTAAGGGAGATTGGCGGAGATACGCTTTCCCTTCCAGAGCCCAACGAACTGCTTGAGCTCACCTTCCATGCCGGTCAGATCTACCTCCGGTACTTTCGGCACGTGGTACACCTTGAGAGGCACATTTACCCTAACCCTGGAGCCTATCTTCCTGCCACCGGTGAGCTCATTCAGCAGCTCTTCTTCTCCTTCTTCTTTGGACAACGACGAAGAAGAAGACGATGACGACGCCGATATAGGGGTGGATGTCGCTACCTCGCAAGATATCCTCCTCCTCCTCCCGCCGCAGCTGATGCTTTTGATTTCGATTTTGCTCAAAGAAGAAACGAAAATAGGCAGCGACGACACTCTGGTGGAACCGGAAAAGAGTGAAATCGAGCGAGCCCTAACCGCCGCCGGCGACGACAGAGCTGCAGTAGTTGTAGTCATCATCTGCTTGAGCTTGTGGTGGTGGTTGTGGTTGTGGTTGTGATGTGTTGTAGAACAGTAAACAGTAATGTGTATGCAACAAATGTAGTAGCAGTGTTATTGTGTTGAGTAATTAAGTAAAGGATCTGTTTCTGGCTTTGGTGCGGTGAGGTAATGGTAATGTATGTATCTAATAGTCTCACCCTTCAATTCAATTGTTATGAAATTGAGGCCATCTCATCTAATCCATCTGTCTCTGTCGTTTAACATGTGATCCAATCCCATCCACTCTATTATTTACTCCCAAAACAAAAATAAAATATCTAGCTTCCTTTTTCCATAACAAGTTTTTTATTTTAGATGAAGCAGTTGGCAACGAATATATAGATCCGTTTTGAGAGTTGATTAAGATTTACGTGTTGTTATAATTATTTTCTATTTATATAGTGACAACGATTATTTCAATCTACATATAGTAAATTATAATTTTCTCTCGGTAAGGTAACAAGTTTTTATTTGATAACAAGTTAAATTGTTGTTAGAGTTTGAAGAATGACCATGACGTACATTCATGATTTTTTTTTTATGGTGTCTGCGAAGGGCAACAAGAGGTTTGTGGCAGTAATTGTGGTCATAGGGTAGGAGAAGATGGTAGTTTGATCGAAGCCCTCGAAATCAAATGGGCTTTCGAGTTATTTATTTGAATCATATAACAAATCTAACAGTAGAGATAACGGTTGACATAGACTTTCATGTGCTCCAAATCAAAAGCTCCAAATGCACTTGTTGTTACTTATTCATGCTCTTCGGGCCGAGGGAGGATTCAAATGTCTCCTATTCGATTATTTTAGAATCAACTATTTTATTTGTGATTAGTGTTGACGGGAGAAGAAGAGAGACTCAATTCTATTAATTTAATCATGGACCAAAAATATAGTAGCACAGTAGAAATGAACATTGAATTGTTTTCTCCTGATAGATGCAAATTGGTCCACAAAAGAACGAGTGGCTCAAGTGGTGGACGGAACGTAAGGTAGAACCAACTCTCACCAACTATACCAATAATATCTCTCTATGGATAATTGTGGAACCAAAGCTAAGCTGAGTTGACACTGACACCTGACTTCAACGATTAACCTTTTTTTAATTATTTTCAAGCCAAATACAGCTTCTTTTTCAAACAACCAAAACATCTAATCTTCAACAAACTCATCAATTACTCTTCAGAAGACCATATCCATCTTTCATTTCAAACCCGATGAAAAATAAGAAATGGAAATGAACCCAAGTGCTTCATAATACACATACCTCATAGCATTCTGAATGATTACAGGCAAAAATAACAGGCTCTCTAATACAGCAAGCACGCACCGTGCACCCAGCAGCACCACCAAACAAGTTAGGCAGCGTACATAACACGTCAAAGTTATACAAAATGAACAGGCAGCTGATACACAAAACCCGAAAGACAAAAGAAGAATTTACAGATGACCCCACATAAGCCGTAGTGTCATGGTAGCAACGATTGACACAAAATGCAAATAGAGCAAACACGAGTACACGGATGTGTCCGGCAGATTTTCGGTGCAAAAGAGGATGTGCATCCCTGGAATCTGACCACAAAAAAAAAAGAATTTAAAAGGGTACATGGTTGTCATACATGACTGCCCGGGGAGCGACCTATGAGTCTGCACTGCTCTGGGAGAAGTGAAGACACCACTTGCCCATTGAGTAGAAAAAATTCTCCATCAATGCCACAGCCATTGTGAGTGTGCTTTCCTGACTTAATCTTCACCGATTTTACCTGCATTGGCAGGGGAAGAAGTATGGTTAGATAGGCAACCCGATATAGCTTTTCAAGTTATCGATGTCCTCATAAGAATTGGCATGTTCATGATCGTGGTTTATTATTTTTGATAGATGGCTAGATCTACGCATCATAACTAGATATAATAATATTATCATTGCAACTACACATTTCAATGTGTAAGAGTATATACCAACAGATCGAAAATGCCCATACCTTAACATATTCTACATATGGCAGCGATAAGTGTTGACCTCGACCCATCTGCATAAGCAAGAAAAATCTCAACAACCTCAGTCGCCCATTCCCATGAACTAAGATCAAATCCAAACAGTCATCATCATGCTCGGCTTTTGGTGCAACCACTTGGGAACTCTGGACGCTTCTGCATGCATGGTTGCACACTAGGATGCCAAGAAATTGTCCTTTGGTAACAACTGGTTTCTCTTCGTACCTAGCAACAACTTCATTTCTTGTTCCTGCTTCTAAATCTTCTGATGGCCCTGGTAGTTCAATTGGATTTTCCACATCCCAGTTAGGCTCAGAATCCCACTTGGGTTCAGCATCCCAAATAGGACCTGGATCAGACATTGTTGAAGAAATATCCTCTTTATCATTTATCGCCGCATTTCCCCAAGAGCTTCTGTTAGGATCATATGCAGCATTCAACCCGCTCCATCCTTTATCTGTCCTAGACTTCGATCTGGTTCTTGGCCAGTTTGGAGTCGTGGATAGTGGTACGTGAGGATGAATGACTTCCGGCTCAGCTGTCACATTGCTCCTCCCAGATGATAAGCGTTTTGATTTTGGATCTATCCCACGCACATACTCAGATGGTTCAGTGCTAGCATGTGTGCTACTACAAGTTGTATCCAAGTCTCCCCCAGACATTCGGCTGGGTGTCATTATAGAGTCGATACTTGATAGACTGGAGGCTCTGGGAATTCCATCAGTTTTTGATCTTCGCATGATGTCAGTGTACAGATCTAACATGTCAACAACTCTTTCACCCGAGTGTGCCCCCTCACAATCTTCTTTTGCTGCTGGGACATATTCTACTTCATAGTTGTATTTCGGCAAGCACAAAAACTTAAGGAAGCCAGCAACAAAATAACGCATTGGACCAAAACGCTTCTGGTATTTCTCCGAAAGCTCCAACACTGCAACAGAGGAGACGTACACTTTAAGAAAATCAAACGCTCTTAACAATAACCAATCATTATTTCACTGTACAGTGCTTCATCACTATTCTTTGTTTTTGTCCAACAACTTAAGTTGTCTTACATTCTTTTTCAACCACTTAATCTATTAATAACTAAAAACTGAGAGATCAAAACGCAAAACAAACAAAAATTATAATCAATGCCAGCGCATCCTCAAAAATTATAATCAATGCCAGCGCCACCTTCAGCATGTATGCATTAACTGATCACTATCAATACACTAGTACTTGACTGCCCAAATAAAGCTTTTCAAGGGATATTACTAGTAAAATCACCCAAACCCAAACATACAAATATGTAACAAAAACTGTAGTTGGAAAATGTCAATAAACAAGAAAATAACTAAGGCAGGGAAATCAAATTAAAAGCATCATACTGATTTCAATCAAACGGTTTATAATTAAAAGATCATGAAATGCTAAATGGAGACAAAGAAGAAAAATAATTATTCCTAGCATTATGAATTACCATCGCTAACAAAACCATAGTATGATACTGTCATTCCAAAGTGAATAACACCAGTTTGAATCCACTCAACAGCAAAAACATCTGTAGCTGTAAGACCCCCCTGAAACCACAAAATAACCCACTGATGAGCAACAGGATGCACAGTTTGAAGTCTCGTGATTGCACTTCTATTATAAATATATCTAGCAAGATCATGTGCAAGGATCCAATTAATATGCAGACCTTAACAGAGAACTGAGAAGCATATATTGGATTTCCAATTATTTCGAAACATCAAGTGAAACGATAAACTACAGGTTGGGCTTTCAGTTATCCAATATTAACTAGTATGCAGAACCACAAAAATTTTGGCAGCACACAGACTCAGGGCTCCCAAAGCAAATACTTGAGGAAAGAACTTTACCCTTAAACAACCTTCAAAACTTTTGCTCACCCATGACAGAGCACATGGGCTACATGCTGGGACCCATTTGAACATGGACTCTCAATTTAGATAGTCTGATATTTTAGAATGTGTGAAATAATTAATATTATATGCTAAAAATCACAAATAAAGGTACTAGTGTTTGAAATTACATGGATAACAACTACAGCCCTTATCCAGAAAATATAAAATTTATTACATTGACCTGAGATGTGACAAAACTCATATAAAGCAGAACTAGGTTGCATACCAACTTAAAGAGCAATTGTATATAAAACCTGCTCAAAAACTTCTATTCTGAAAACCCATATCCAGATCTTACATTTTAGAAGAACTCATCATACATTATATTTTGATAATTTTGATGAACCAAACATCTAATGAAGTTGAATAGAGAACTAAGGTAAAACAATTTAAACTTGTACAAATTAGTGTCTGAATTTGTGGCTCCAAAATATAAGTTGAGAAATGAAGGTCAACTGTGTAAATATGATCATATAATCATGAAATCATCTTACCAAAGAAAATATGGCAATCACTTTTATGGGAGAGTAGGAACTAACAATTTTAAAACAGAATGACCAGGAGCAGAGACAGATATAGGAAGAGGGGTGTGGGGCAGTTGCCCCCGCTGAACTTTTTTGTTATTGAAAATTTACCATGTATTTTTATTGATTTTCATTTCTATCCTACTATTTTTCAAATTTTGCCCCCACTGAATGTTGAATTTTTTAATATGCCCATTAACTTAAAACATTTTTCTAATTGCCTTATAGTTTTGCCCCCACTGAGTAAATATTCTGGATCCGTCCATGACCAGGAGATAAAAGGGATATTCAGATGAGGAGAAAGTGCATACAAAATCAACTTTCCATGGCAAAATTTAGTTTGGTTAAGTTTACTAGGAAGAATATCATCTATTAATAACATATATACATGAACCAAGCCATGTTGGGTCAAATGGTTTGAGCGCTTTGGATTCCCTTTGAGGTCTCGATTACTAGCCGCTAAAAAAAATACCATATATACATGAGCAGAAAAGAGTTTTACCTTCACAATAGCTATGGCAGCAGAAACTGGATCTCTAACCCCCAGAACAGTCCACACTAATGAATTGTCAGAACCAGCAGGTATAATTCCCAGGGGGATCGAAATTCCTTCTTTCTGGTTGTCTCTAGTAAGTAGACCATTCAGAACCTGATATAGATGCATGGTCAAAGTAGTAAATAGCAAATTCTAGTGGAAAAATACATTACAACTAGAACATACAACCACAAGAAGCCGTCTCCTGCAAGGGCAAATGACTAACCTCATTAACAATTCCATCACCTCCAACACATATAATTCCTGTAGTAAAATACAAAATCAAACACATGGATGAGAGAAGAGTATCAATATATAAAAGAAACAATATGTAATGAATTGATGTAAATACCATCAGGGCATGTGCTGAAGTCAACGCTGGATGCAAGTTTTCTGGCATGCCCAGCAGATGTTGTTTTCACTACCTCCAATTGAAATCCTGCAAGCTGTCACAGTTTGCATCGATAAGGAAATATCAACAGAAACTCTGAATGAACCCTCTCATGACTAAAGTAAGATTGCGATGGACATCTTCAATTCTAAGTAGCATGATAACTAAAATTAATAGCTGTTAATCTAAGCGTAATGGTTTGAGCTAATCAACAAGAAGTTGATAACAGTGGACTAAACGAGTTTGATCAATAGCCACTTGTGCTTACTTGAGATATAAAGAGGACATGCTACACCTGATTACAATAGAGATGAATGGAAGCTAACCAAGCACCGAAACCCAATTACATTACAACCCAGGTGTTTGAAATCACAGAAGTTGTTTTCAGTTTACTTTTGATGGGTTTTTTCATTATTTGTTAAACACAAATGATGATGCAAGCTACTCTTTACTTCTAAAAAGACAGCATCCACGAGACAAACAACCCAATAATACATGATCCTCAAGAGGCAGATAATTATCTATCCATTGTATCTTCTGCCTCCTAATTCTCCAGCCAATGCGCCCAATCAGATGAGGCCCCTATGTCCAATGCAATATGATGAACCTTATCAAATCCAAGAGATATATCTGCCTCATTTCCTGCCAATTGCCTCAGCGTACCCATTCCCTAGCCCATAAATATCCACAGAGCTCGTGCTAAGCCTTTGATTTTCGCTAATACATATTTTTCCTTATTATTCTACCAGTAATCGTGCATTTGCTAGATTTTCCTCTGAGTATCTCTGATGATTATCCATGGCTCTTCATAGAACATTCATTTGTTAACTTTTGAAAGCTTAGAGTCAGTGTGTTGCATGCCATATCCACCTTCATTCATGTGTCTTCAGTAAGTGCATGTACAATAATGTAGTCTGTCATATTTCCTAATTTAACCATCTAACTTACCCTTTCAAGTTTTAAAAGGTAAAATATATTTGGATTACCGACAACACCATTTAGAAAGTTAGTAATAACTACAGTCTAAGTCGGGTCAAATAAGGCAGTTATTTTGGAGAGGGAGTAAACAAAAATGATATGCTGATGTTGGTTTTAAGAAGCAAATTGACCACATAAATATCACCTCTCAAACAGAAGATGATGCTAATAGATTTTTTATATGATGGTCAACAGGCATGTATAATTTACCTTAAAAAGGTCATTTAAAAGCCATCAAATACAATAGCATGGACACTTGCATAAAGTTCAATTTCATTTAAAGCGGCATACCTTAAATATCGGTTCGACAATGCCATGGAAAACTTTACTAGAACGACCACGTCCCGACCTCGGATTTAGAATCACGAGCATTTTTGGTGAGTTTTTACATTTAAAAAGTAACTCTGGGGGAGTATCAATAGGAAGTAATTCTGAAGAAGACTGTTTCTTTGAAGAAGCCAATGGGTGAGGCAAACAATTAACAAAACATTGCTGATCTGCAAAGCCACCAACCCATTGAAGTGCCTCTTCTATGCTAGAAGCTAAGAAACGAAAGTCCTTGCGACTTCTCCGAGCTTTAATAAAACAAGACAGGCCACAAGAACCCTTCTTCAGTGGGTATGAATGCACAGTAAAATGTCGAAGTCCGGCATTGTAAGAAACCTGTCAAAGTCAAGGTAGGGAAAAATTGAATTCCATGCCACTAAATGCATGACCTAAAGCATCTTCACGGGTCTGAGAAGGAGGAAAACTTACCGAGACGACATCCTCAAGAGCCAACATATGAGAACCCCAAACTAAAGCCTTGCTTGTTAATTTAGCATCAAAGGCTTGCTGGTTGGTGGTTTCTGAGGAGGTTTGCTGTACATTAGAGGCATTTGCATTATTGGTCTTGCTCTTATCCAACACCAACTTGCCAGAAAAGACAGCATACCCCAACAGATCAGACTTTTCATCTCCGCCTCCTATATCAATCCTGTGGTCATCTCCCTTGGGTTTGGTAGGATCTTCAGAAGAGGAGATAACAGGCCTTGTAGAGGCCTTGAGCTTGTTGCGTTTCTCCGGGAACACAATTGGGGACGAGTGCTGACCCCCTGTTGCTATTTGTGAGCACAATCCCAGGCGGCGAAGAGACTGCTGAGGTGTGGTCAGTCTCAAGGACCTAGCCTTCTGCATATCCCTAAATTCCACTAGTACTCTCTGCTGCACCCTCAGAATTCAGTAGTACTAGTGACAGTAGCTGCTGGTAAAGAAGAGTAACAAAAACTCAGAACACTAGCAAATAATACACCCCCAATCGCATAAGCTGCATAACAAAATATAAATAAATAAACAAATAAATCAAAAAGAGCATGTCAAGCGAATGTGATAATTCATTTCCAAACAATTATACTTGCGGTCTTCCTCATCGTCAACAGATCAGATCAACCTACATCTATCCAATTCTGAATTTTCGAAATTCTACAACATCGTCATCGTTTCTGATTGTAAACAGATACTGAATCTGATAATCATCATCCTATACGAACTTCAAAGAGAACGATCGGAGCGGAGAAGCCAGTTCAAATGTATAATTCAAAACTGGAGAACGAATAAAGTAGGTAAAAATGAATAAAACCAGCGAATACGACTCACCAACTGTGTCTGTGCCTGCAGATCCTATTCCTAGCTGTCGCCGGAGCTCCGGTAGCTGAATCTAAAACTCAGATTGGTGTCGCTAGCAGTTGCAGAGAAGAAGAAGATGAAATGGAAAAAGACCGAATGGAAACCTAAAGCCCCCTCCTCTCCCCTACTTTGGCTATTTTTCCATAATTAAACAGAAAA
>JAYMTH010003786.1:0-10506 GCA_036897465.1 Pelargonium australe | reverse complement strand
AGGTAGGCACCACGCAGGCGGCCACATCATTTTGTATACAAAATTTTATACATTTAGCATTTTTTTTCTTTTGCCGATTCGGGAATGTATTTATCAGCCTAAATATACCTGCTCGGATATACCCATAAAAACAACAATGTGCTTTATATCTTAAGCCGAAAACCCAGAAACTCTATAGGGTTGGGTTATGGTTCATCAACCCGAGCCGACCTTACCTTTTCCCGCCTTTAGCATTGAGCGTGTCGTGCTTGTCATAACACGTCAATTTTGTGTGGGTGGGTTCGAATTGCAGGTTATATTCAAAAGTTTTGTAAATACGTGTTACACCAGAAAGTCAAATGTTAAAAAAAGGAGAGGTGAAAACGACACCATCTTCCGGAAAAGGAAAAGGAAAACGACAATATCCACAGCGCACAACATGACAGTAACAGTAGCCAAATGGTCCAGTACGGTCAATTTTTTCATGTTTACAAAACGATCTGTCGTACTTTCACTACCTCTTTTGTCATAAATAAAAAATAAAAATTTAATTTTCTTCCGCCATATCAGTGGGAAAAAGAGGGAAAAGAAACAGTAGCTGTAGAGAAGAAGAGTCTGGTACTTCTCGTGATTTTCATTTTCCGCCATTTTTGCTTCTCTTTCCTCATTCAATCTTCTCCACCTCTCTCTCGTGACCTAACGTTTCGAAATTCATCAATTTCTCTGCGTTTCCGTTTCTCAGAACCCTAATTTTCGCATCACAAGCTCCACAACGACCACGCCGCTGCGCCAACTCCAATCGGAGCTCGTACCGTTGACAGTTCCGGTACTTTTTGTTTTCTTCTGTTAATTTTCGATTTTATTCTATTTTTAGTAAATTTTATTTCTAAATTATGGCTTCCGTGACGGTCTGATTATGTTTATATTGATAGAGACATGGATTTGAGGTGGTGGTTACAGGAATATTTGAATTCTATATTGTCTTGAGTTTTCTATTACTGATACTGTATTTTTTCTGATTTTGTTTTGACTTTTAGTTGTTGTGAGCTTTTTGAGCTGTTGTTTTGGTCAGTTTATGGATTATGGCTTCCGTTATTGTCTGATATGTGTTTATTTGGATAGTTTTTATATTTATTATGATTTGATTCTTGTTGATTAGAGCTCTGGCTTTGAGGTGGTGGTTACAGGACTATTTAAATTCTATATGATCCCAGTTTTTCTATTCCTGTCTCTTTATTTATGGACAGTATGGATCTAGATTTTCTGATTATTATTTTTTTTTTGGGTTCAAATTTTAGGTATTTTGAGCTGTATTTGTGGTCGCTTATGATTTGGTTCTTATTGATTAGAGGTATCAGGTATGGCTTTGAGGTGGTGGTTACAAGACTATTTGACATTCTATATTATCTATGTTGATTTTTTCTATTCCTCTGCCTCTTTATTTATGGACAGTATAGATAGAGTTTTTTCTGATATTGTATTTTATTCCGATTTTGTTTGAATTTTGGTTGTGTGAGCTGTTTTTGGACCTTTTGGTCAGTTTCTGGATTATGGTTTCCGTTATTTTGTGATTCTGTTTTTGTTTGGATTGTTTTTATATTGTTCATGGTTTGGTTTTCTATTATAAAGAGGCCTGGCTTTGAGGTGGTGGTTACATGACATTTTTGAATTCTATATTATCTTGGTGTTGATATTTTCTAATACTCTGTCTATTTATTTTCTGGACCGTATAGATAGGAATTTTGAATTATTATTTTTTTATATTCTGTGATTTTTCATATGTTTAAAGATAACCTTTCTTTTAGGTATTATTACTTAATAAGTGCACAACATGGATTCTATATGTTTTGGCTGATTAGGAATTATGATTGGGGTTGTGGTTCTTGGTCCCCTTTGTTAAAAAATTATTGACTATTATACACACACACACACACACACACACCTTATGCAGAGGTGGATTGACCAAATTGTAGGTCTGAAAGGCTGCAAGTTAAAGACTTAATGTCTTTTGGCTGCGGCCCTGCGTACATGTATGTCAGGGTGAAGAATCTCATGAGATGAAACTGTGAAATACTGAAATTATATTGATCTTAAGATGTTTATGTGGAAAAAAGCATAATTTACTCATAGATCTTCATGGGAAGAAAATGAGATCATTAAACCTTAGTGCTAACTGTTCAATTAGACTGACAAGGCTTGTATGAACCCCTAATATGTGATTCACAGATGTCACATGCCTATCACAGACAAGAACATAATTCAATGTCTACTGGGTCTCACTCAATACAAAATTGTTGATTTTAAACGCCATTTCTGTGTATGCATAGCCCTGACCTCATTTAGTATTGAGCTCAAGTATCTTGGATAAGATGAACTTCATAGAAGAAAAATAATTATAGAAGTTTATTTACACGTAGTTTCCGTGCTGTTTTCAACTGAGTTTGCTCAACCATAATTTTAAATATCAATCTATCCTACATAGTTTTTTTATGAATGATAAAACCTTTTTCAAATATGTCTATTCTTCATACTAATATATGGATGAAATAGCAAATGTCACTAAGAAAATAAAGAGATAATTCCATGGTTTTTATTCTGACTGGAACTCGGGGATCATGACAGGTCTTGGACACTGGATTTGGAAATTGGAAAAGAAATAAGAGGGCCTTCAAGTCGGAGGCTAACTATGTTTGAAGAGAACATGAAAGAGTATTTGGTGCCTTTGTTAATTTTGTGCTTCCTCTATCTCCAACATGTGTCTTCAGAAGTGGGTTAAGTACAAATTGTTGAGGCCATATGTACCTGTCGTAGCATTAGAATAAATCTAGTTAAGATGGATACAGTACCCAGCACTTGTGAGATTGTCGAACTCACAGAAGTAATAGACTCTGAATCAACATTTAATGAGAAAGCTGGAAGACATCACCCTTGGAGATCAGGGAACAACTATATAGAGAATGACATTAATCGCCTTTTTGAGTCAATTGAAATAAGAACCCCAAGCAGGGGTTTGGGTCGTGAAGGTAGCAAGGATGCTTATAGAAAAAGTGCGTTAAAAAGACCGATTGGAGCTGGTTCATCTCGAGGGTCAGGAATCGGAATTTCAGAGCAAATGAATTTGAAGAAGGCACTAAGAGGATTATGCATTTCTCAGGCATCAGAGATGGCTGCTATAAAGCGATTATCAAAGTCAATAGCATCTCCAAGGGTTTCAGAAGCAGGAACTATAACAAGGTTGTACAGGACTGTAGTTGTTGAGGCCAATGGTTACGGGCTTCCCGCTAAAGAAGGTAAACCAAATTTCTTAGAAGTTTCCCTAGTACCAGAAAGAATCGCAATGGATTCTTCCGTGAAGGAAACGTCAGGAGCTGAGTTGTCAAACCAAAGTTCTCATCCTTCTACTTCAGCTGATGCAGTGACCCAAACTAAAATGATGACCGAGTTACCGTCACAGATTCCCTTGCCAACAGAGAATGGGAGTGAGATATCGACTACAGAGGCTAAGAAACTCAAATTGTTATATCCTTCATCCAGTGGTACAAGTAAGAAAGCTCAGGTGGAAACTCCAATTCTAGACAAAGGACAAAAAAGCAAGTTGCATCATGCACATTCCATATCTAGCTGCAGTACGAGCGGGGTAAGCAAATCTTATAGTAGAAATCCATGTTCAGTTAAACCAGTTTTCAGCAACAAGAACTTCGTTATAAAGAAAGCAAGTCAGGATTCAATTGCTGCCTCCAGTAGTTCCACTTCTGGGAATCGAAAGGTTGATATTGATTCGGGTCACATTATAAGTAATTTTGACAGGCAGACACAGAATTGTAGTTCGAAGAATGAAAGGAAAGAAATTGAGAAAGCTTCTCCAGTGTCCAGCAGCACATATTTGAGCACTGAAGTCAAGTCAAGGATTATGGACACAGGATCTATCAAACAAGACTTGAGTTCAAACTGCAATAACAACATTAGACCAGTTGTGACAAAAGCTGAGCAGAAATCAACATCAAGAAGAAAAGGGGAGTTTTCTCAGAGTTCAAAGAGTAGCATCGGTGACTATAGCAGTGGCACGAGCATCAGTGAGGAGAGCAGTTTTAGTGGGTCTAGTCGCAGTTGCAATAGACCTCATATGTCAAAAGATTTGAGATGGGAAGCCATTAATCATGTCCAGAAGCAACATGGAAGCCTAGGTATAAGGCACTTTAAAATGCTCAAGAGACTTGGTTGCGGGGACATTGGAACCGTTTATCTTGCTGAGCTGACTGGTACACACTGCCTATTTGCTCTAAAAGTGATGGATAATGAATTTTTGGTTAGCAGGAAGAAATTTTCAAGGGCCCAAACTGAAAGAGAGATAATGCAAATGCTGGATCATCCCTTTCTTCCTACATTATATGCACATTTTAGAACAGATGAGCTCTCATGCTTGGTAATGGAGTATTGTCCTGGTGGAGATTTGCACGTACTGCGGCAGAAGCAACATAGCAGGAGTTTCTCTGAACACGCAGCCAGGTACTTATTTCATTTTATTCATCTATTTATTTATCAGTGTGCGTGTCTCTGCAATAGTTGCCTTGTTTCTACCCCTCTTTTCTATACCCTAGAATGATGTTTTTAGTCTATATCTCATTTATTCTCTTCCTCTTTCCTCCTCAATATGCGCGGTTTTAGTAACTCAACATCCTGGTTATAATCAGAACGGTTTTAGTAACTCAAGATCCCAAATAGTTTTGCTAATGGATTCATGTAGCCAACCCTGACATTGTTTGGGAAATGGCTTTGTTGTAGTACTTGATTTTTTGGCTATTTATTCGCTGATTGGCAGTTCTTTTTGTTTGGGACATTTAGTTAGAGCTGGCAATTCGGTTGAAAAGACCTTACTGAATTAAAGCCACAATATGTGCGGGTTGCTGGTTTTGGGGTTGCGGGTTTTACATAGAATATGTGTGGGTTGAGTGTGGTTGCCCGACCCAATTCTACCTAATAATCAATCGGCTCTATTTTACTTGACCCAAACCTGAAAAATGTGGGTCGGATTTCCGATGTCCCCTCAACATTTAGTCTTGCCGAAAAATGTTGTGGGGGCTTTGCATTATTGATTCTAGAATGAATGTGTTGGAAGTAATAAAAGAATATGAAGAAGGTATTCTGTTATCATCCCTTCAAAGTATCTCTGGGCTTAATTTATGTCATCGGCTTTGCAGGTTCTATGTTGCGGAAGTTCTCCTTGCGCTAGAGTACTTGCACATGCTCGGAGTCGTGTATCGAGATCTAAAACCAGAAAACATTATGGTCCGAGAAGATGGTCACATTATGCTTACAGATTTCGACTTGTCACTCAAATGTAGTGCTGCAAATCCAACTCTGCTCCAATCAGCTTCACCCGCTGACGATCCCACAGAGAAAATGCCAAGTCCATGCATCGAAACAACCTGCGTACACCAATTCTGCCTCCATCCATCCTGGCAAGTCCCGTGCTTCACTCCCAGGCTCCTCTCCACTTCAGGAAAGACTCGTAAGACAAATCCCGACCCACCTTCCCAGGTCAGCCCGCTGCCACAACTTGTCGTGGAGCCAACCAATGCCCGATCAAACTCCTTCGTTGGCACCCACGAATACCTAGCTCCCGAGATAATCAAAGGTGAAACCCATGGAAACGCTGTTGATTGGTGGACGTTCGGGATATTTCTGTTTGAGCTCCTCTATGGTAAAACACCATTCAAAGCCCCAAGCCATGACGACACATTGGCGAATATAGTTTCGCACAGCCTCAACTTCCCGAGCACCCCTATGGTTAGTTTCCACGCGAGAGACTTGATTCGAGGGCTGTTGGTGAAGGATCCCGGGACACGGTTAGGATCAGCAATAGGAGCTGCCGAGATCAAGAACCACCCTTTCTTCGACGGCCTTAACTGGGCTCTGATCCGGTGCGCTGTGCCGCCGGAGCTGCCGAGGTTTTGTGATGTTGGAATTGGGGCACCAATTGCTCTGTCAAAGAAAATGGAGAGCACAAAGTTTAGAGAGTTTGAGAGTAGAGAAGAGAAAGTGGATTTTGAGCTGTTTTAGCCCAAACTTGATCAATGTGTAAAATAAACATATAATATGATTCTGACTTTTTAAAAGTGAGATCTATAATTAATTCTTATTGTAACTTACACACACACATATATATATTGTAAATGTAATGGAAAAAATTAAAATACAAGATGTGAGGTCATGGTATCATTTCATTTATTTTTGTGAAACTTGACAACACGTTTAGGACTAATTAAACTTATCCTTGTATGACACATGTAAGTTCACTTGTATTACCATATTTGCCCCTATAGTCGACAATTTGAATTTAAGGCAATGAATTTTTTAACCTATCTTGGTTGGGTTTGGATTCAAGTTTGTCATGAAAATGTACGTTTTGACTGTGAATTGGCCTACTTGAAAATTAATTAGAAAACGCGACATAAGATATAGAAGAAAGTAAAAATGGTAACTACAAGCTCAATTGACGGTTGTTTTAGTTACCAATTTGCATTTTCAGACTAATCATCATTTGAGATTAAGTCACTGTCAAATTTCATTTCTCTTTTCAGAGACATGTTGATCGAACGACGTTTTTCACAATCACGCAGCTTGTGTAACCAACTACGCCACTGTCATACGTACGTAGATATTATTTATTTTTGATAAAAGAGAGAAACTAAGCTATGTGGCCCAAAATTGAACCCAAATTGACCTTACCCAACAAGAAAAAAAGGCCTCACTCTAGCACAAAAATGGTTCCTTTTCCAAGTTTCTCTCCAATTTCAACACCAACCAGCTCACACCACCATGTCACCAACCATTACCAACACCTCCTCCACACTCACAGAAGCCATTACTGCATCATCATCATTTCACAGACCCAATACAGTGTCAACCCCTTGTAATTTACGATATTGCCACCAACCCTCGTTCCTTATTCTTCAACATCCACCACCATCTCTCCAGAGCTCACCAACGCCTCATCCCAGATTCCGCCATAAGCCCACTCCCTTTTCCTCCATTGGGTCTCTGTTGAAACCGCCCATGGCCTCTTCGACGCCGGTTTCTGGATCCGAGACCGATTCCAAACCCTACTCTGTTCTGTTCGTGTGCCTCGGCAACATCTGTAGGAGCCCAGCTGCAGAGGGCGTCTTCAGAGACATTGTGTCGAGACGAGGGCTCGATTCCAAATTCAACATTGATTCTGCTGGAACCATCGATTTTCACGAGGTATGGAATTGTGAGATTGTGGAATTTGCTCTGTTTTTTTTTTTTTTTGTTTTTCCTTTTTTTTTTTTCATGTGTATTTTTTCGGCAACCAAACAGATTTTTTGTTTTTGTTTTATCTTCTGAGGTATTGAAATTTGGTTAGTTGTTATTTTCCTGAGAATTAGGGCAGGTAGAGATGATATAACTTAACTTGATTTTCTTTTTCGTTTATATTTTCTCATCAACCAAACAGAGGAATTGATTTATCGGTTTCTGAAGGGAAAATAAGTAGCAGACACAAGAATGAGGGCATTTAGAGATGATAGTACTTACTCTGTTTTCTTTTTCGTTGATATTTTCTCACCTGCCAAACAGGCCTCTCTATCTCTCTTTATTAGGAATTGAAAATATGGGGTTTTTGTGGTTGATGAAAGGAAATTTAGCATAATAAACCCTAGAATGAGGGCATATAGAGATGATAGAACTCACTCTTTTCTTTTTCGATTATATTTTCTCACCAACCAAGCAGGCTTCACTATCTCTCTTTTTATTCGGAATTGAAAATATGTTTTTTTTTTTTCTACGAAAGGAAATTTAGAATAGCAAACCCTAGAACAGGGGCATATAGAGATGATAGAGCTCACTATTTTATTTGTTCATTACTTCATTTACAACCAAAAAGACTTGTTTCTATGAGGAATTGAAATATGTGCTTTTGTGGTCGATGAAGGGAAATTTAGCAGACCCAAGGATGAGGGCTGCCGCAAAAAAGCGCAATATTGAGATAACGTCCAAATCAAGGCCAATCCGACCCTCTGATTTCAGAGATTTTGATCAAATTCTAGCAATGGACAATCAAAACAAAGGTATGGATGTTTTCAATAAATTGCGGGTTTGATTCATTCCGCGCTACACTGTTTGTTGACATATACATTGGTGGGGATGTTTTGTACGTAGATGATATTATTGAGGCTTTAAATAGATGGAAATTTAAGGAGCCACTACCTGAGGATGCATATAAGAAGGTTAGTGAAAAGTTGCCGAAAATGTGTTAGTTGGTATATGGTGTGATAGGATTGTGTGGCCTTATGCGTGTGCATATATGGATTGTGCAGGTTAAGTTGATGTGTTCCTATTGTAAAAATCATGATGAAACTGAAGTTCCGGATCCTTACTATGGTGGACCGCAAGGTTTTGAGAAGGTAATGGATGATTAGTTCTTGATTTCTTAACTTATCACATTGGTTGGAGTATGGAAATTCATTACCTATGTGTTTTCCATGCGTATTTTGAGAGTTTGGAATGGTGAATCATGTTCACAAGTGACACCATGTAGATTATCTTTGGCTAATAGTTAGAGATAAAATCCCCAAAAGAGAATTGTGTGATGAGAACCGTAGTCACTAATGTGTAGACCTATCTATATTATATTGGAACATTAATTTAGTGAATTGATCACTACAAGTTAGGCAAGTTCAACAGATGTGGATAAAATAGAACTGTCTGCATTGATATTTCAGTGATGCTCCTTTGTAAGATGCATTTGATGTTCAAAATAACTTTTTAGTTTACTTGATCCGTTCACCGATGTATTGTGTTAAGGAAAGTGTTAAAAAATAAACAGTAATTTGGGCTAAAGAGGCTACGTAGCGTTTGGATTAGAAATTTTGTTTGGGAATGGGATCAAGAATTGGAATGGGAACGAGATTCTCATTGTTCTTGGGTTGAAAAGACCAAACCCTATCTTGATTTGCAAGAGGTGTGGTTTATGGGTTTGTTTGGGAAGAAGCTCGGGTCACCTGAGCCGAGCCATGCATCTTCCATGGTAAACCCGACCCGAAAACTTACCTAATTTTACGACCAGGACCCACAAACACACGGGTCAAATTCTGAGTGCCCGCAAGTTCATGGCCAAACTGCCAGCTCTATCTGAGCTGGTATTTATGACCTTTCCTTCATCAAAGAACCACAGAGGCACAGACTGTTAAATTTAGTTCACACAGATCCATGTTACATCCTCAGGCTATTCAATCAAGTTTCATACGTTATTCTCGAACACGCTACATTTTGTTATTCTATTCATGTTTTGTTACAGTTAATGAACTCTTGGCTTGTGTAAATCTCATTTCATCGCAGGTTTTAGATTTACTTGAAGACGCTTGTGATTCATTGTTGGACAGCATTGTGGCAGCTAACAAGCACATTGTTGATCCTTAGCTACAAGTTTATAGCAAATTGATCCAAATATGTGAGTGTAGAGCTTTTGAGTGGCAGATTCAGTGTTTTATTGTATTTGGGACAAAGCAGATGCATGTTTTTTGGTGTAATTGTTTCATACAAAACAAATTGAAATATTTATTGTCTGTGAATTGTGATACTGTATTGACTAAATATATTCATCAGATGGATTTATTTTTTTTATTTTTTTTTATTGATTTCTTCAATAGCTATATGCTTAAAGGTAATGGCAAAAAATTTCTTATAAGAAACATCCATCGACCTCTATGTATATCAAATAGTTCAGTCATGCTTGACACAAACATTTTGTGTTTGAGTAAGTTATTTTTGTACCCCATGGATCTGATTTTTCCTTTAGAGTCGATCTCTAACACCTCAAGTTAAGCTAGAATAACTCAAGACCTCGAGCCGGCCGGGTAAGGGTAGAGCTGTCAGTTTATGCGTACATATCGTGTTAGTGCTAAAGGTTGCTTGTGTGTTGCACCACCCAATACGAACACCACAAATTTAAAAATCGTGTTGAAACTTGACATGTTTATGAACACAAAAACTGAAAACAACACATTTTGCCCGATAACTAAATTGGTCATCTTGAAATGACACAAAACGATTGATGAACATAACCCAAGTACCCAACACATTATGCACGATAAAACCAACATATTTGACACGACATGATTGCTAAACGCGTAGGGTTTTCCAACACGAACACGACATGCTCACAAAATATGTTGTATGTCGTGTTACGACACAAATTGCAAACTCTAAGTAGGAGTGGGATCATAGTTTCTGTTAAATTATGAGCAATAATATTCTCATCACAAAGTCTCTGTTGAAACAATAATGAACTAAAAAAGTACTGTTATATCTCTTCGCAATGGTATTTAAAGTACATGATTTTTACAGATACCATATGGTAAAAAAAAACAAAAAAAAAAAAAAAAAAAAAGTACTTTTAAATCAAAATATTGAATAAGTTTGTGAATTTCAAAATTCACGAACTTATTCCTTTGTCTTAAAAAAAAGGAATAAGGTTCAATTTAGCCCCCATAGTATCCAAAACGTTCG
>JAYMTH010003785.1:0-10506 GCA_036897465.1 Pelargonium australe | reverse complement strand
GTGGCAATAAGGGTCTAAACCAGTGGATTGACCCCTTTTTGGGAATTTGGATTTGCAATATCAACCGGCATACGAATCAGATTACTTTGGTTACACGGATCAAATTGGGTTTGACCCACAAACCAGTCGGACACCCTATTTCAGATACTGCATTTTTAGACTCACTCAGTGAAATAGGATCAAACCAGAGAAAAACATAGGCAGGGGCCTTGTAAGGTCTGCCTTTGAGTCAAAGAGGAAGAGGAGAAAAAAGGAGAAGATGGCAATTCGAGGTCAGCGAGTTTGTGGGAGACAAAAAGCCAAGAGCTGCCATGGGCCTTCTTCTCCAGATGATCATCTATTAGAACAGAGATCTTCTTGTTCATGGGTGACGACCGGTGTTGAAGTGGGAGAGCTGCTGGTTGATAGCGTCAAGTATGTGATTCTCTCATTGTGGGAATCATTTTAGCCTCTAGCTGTTGTGATTTGTGTGGCTGTCTTTTGGTAAACCAGCATAACTTCTGGGCAGAGATCTTCAGACCAAATCCTTTTTACATCGGCCTTGAGGGAAGAGTTTGTGGAAGGGGGAAGGCTAATCCTAAAGAAACTGCTCTGATATGATCCCTATCTTAAAACTTAAAACTCACATAAGTGACGCATCGAAAACACAGTAATAATCCATCAAATCCAATATGCACATATGAAGAAAGATTATGAAAGGATAAAAAATGCAAGCTTTTACTCACATTCTCCTAGGTCCCTTTTCCTTGAGGATAGTTTCTACAATTAAAACTAATTTTAGGAAGAGAATGAGACAATCCAAATTCCCCATTTGGATTACTCGATTTTCTGAGTGCAAACCACTATGTTATCTAGAGCTCATGAAATAGAGAACTTTATTCTATTACATCCCATAAGGTTAATTTCCATATGTTAACTCATTCTCTTGATGACTTGACTACTAAGACAGTCATCATTCCAGTACAACAAATAACTTCAGAGGAAACTACATATCCCGCAATCTTTATAAGCTCCTAATATAGACTATAACATTAGGACTTACAAAATTTAACTTTCTTAAAACAAGAATTTGTTTGGGCAGATGAAGACGGGTAATTTAATAATGCAGTCCCTATGAGATCTCACTAATATATTATCAAAATCCAACAGTGAACAACCTGAATAGATACTGACAAGCATAAGCTGCATAAATGAACTACTGTACAATGTACATATATGATGAAAAAGAAAAAAACAATTTTTAAGCCATAAAAATTGACAACCTATGTCCCAAATTCTGCAACTTACATTATATTCAAGTAACTGCTTCACACACTTTGGCTTGCAAGACTCTTCAAGCAGCTTCTTTGGATCAACAGGTTCGTCATCCGCCCTAAATCAGATGAAAAGATAAGAATAAGGGACGAAGTATAAGCACAATGATATATATAGATATGGCATGGTGTTGATGCTACTTGCTAGAGATTAGTTGCAAGTTTTCTTCAGGACCAGGGCGAAAATCGCGCTAAAATGCATGCCTTTGATTGCAATTAAACCTTAAGTGAGTGAATTACTAAATGTCAGTTCCCACTACAACTACTATTACTCAGCCACCACATCATATAATTTACACATACACAATTGCCTCTTATTTATTGTAACAACATAACTATGTACTAAATTCAAAGATAACAAATTAATAAAAATGAGGGTGAAACTTATCAGGCAACTATCAAAGTATATGCAAGATAGGAAAACAAATAGAGATTTACAGGTAACAAAATAATAAGAATATCACTTACATAGCAAATGAATACAAGTCAAAAGCACAGAGGATGTTATGCTTATGCCTTGCTGTCGCCTGAAAGATATCAGTCAAAAAAGAAAAAGCCAATCAGCAGCATGACAACAAATTATATGGATCGAAGTGAGATGAAATAAGAAGATGATAAATGTTTGTGCTTTGGCACCCGAAATGAAGCTTGAATTTAAAGGAAGTGATATTGATAATGACAAAATGCAGAAGCAGAACTAACGAAGACAAGATTGGTAATTATACAAATGAAAATAAAAAAAGGCACTTCCCTTTTTGACAATTGCTAAACACACTGGTAATCTATGATAATTCTAAAGCTCATTGCACAAGTGAAATGAAAACTATCTACAAAACCAATTAGTTTAGCAACTAGAAAATATAACCCGTGATTTAAACAACTGCCAAAAACACCCAAAGATTGTAAGCTTCTAACTATTAGCTACAAAAGAAAGTGCCACAGATATCAGATTAAAATCAACCAAGCCCTAACTCTACATGAAACCCCAATCCTAAATTCCTAATCAAATAAATTAGTACTAATTGGCACTTCAAGCTTTAAAATCTACACCTCATCACACTTATTACTTCCAATCATTCATTGAAACCCAGTACAAAATTACCAAAACGCGTCCAAACCGGAGGCAACAATCCCAAAAAAAACATCATGCATCCAACTAAGCTTCATATTTTCTTCTAAATACAGATAAAAACATGTTTTCTGGCGCATCAATCTCATCACTACTAATCGGAAACTTCAAAGAATAAACATCTTTTCATGATTTCCTGTTGCCGGTTGTCGGTTTTCACAGTTCGAATTATTACAAAACGAAAACAATTTCAATAATTTTGGTGTATGAAACATAGATCTGAGCAGAGAAATGGAAGTGAAAGGATCGGAGAAGAGAAGAGAAGAGAAGAGAAGAGAAGGGTTTTTACCTTTTGGCAGCAGAGAGAGACTCCAGTAGGTTCGTGTCAAAGGAGGCGGGTGTGCGTCACGAACACATTAATAGTATTCGAGTTTTGACTCGCGTTCTGTTAGCCTGCGCTGGGTGCGCATGGCGCACCATATTCTACAACTAAATTATTTTATGAAAAATTAAAATGAGACCTAAGGTCTAAAGAAATTTTTATTGGTCATGACCATTTGCTAATACGGGATCGAATTATCGAAGCATATTAGGATAAACAGTTTATGCGATTCGAATTTTTACTGAGGCATGAGGTTCAAGCCAATATTAATGTGAATCAGATTTGAAAATGATTTGAATCTTCTTTCTCATTGGATTTTAATGTATAATACATGAATTTGTCTGATCCGTTTCATCCCGAACTTATTTTGAAAATTGTAATTTGGATAAAAATGAATCTTAATTCGGAGTACATTTCGAATGTAGCATATTTGTTTCCTTCACAACGGGCCTGTGAGTCATGGGCCGATATTATTACATCTCCATTAAGCAGTTATGTTGAGCCCGTAAAATATCTGGCCCATTATATTTCCCAGATCTCTCTCTTGTTCAATAAAATACACATTTGCACCTGTGAGCTCTAACACAGACGCAGTAGATCTCGTTCCAGATCAAACGAGGTACGTCCTTCGCCATTTTCACCCTCTAAATCGAATCCAAACTAACGATTCCTGAAAATAAATTTCAAATCTCAATTTTGTGTCATTTAATTTCAGTTTCCTGCTATTATTCTCTTAGCATCCAAACGGGGTTTACGTTTTTAGTTTAGTTTTCGGATCGCACTGTGTGAAAATCGACCAGATCCGGCATTATTTTGTTGTAGAATTTGAATTTCGTTTCTGGAAATAACTATTTTTTTTGGTCGCTGTAGTTTGATTTCATTTCATTTCTGAATCCGTCGGGTTTCTGGAGTTTCGGGACCAATTTGAAGCACTGTAGTGCGAAAGCAATTATTGTAATGGTTTTTAGAGTAAACCAAATTGCGTTTGGTGTAATTTGCGTTTTCTGTAAGAGTTTGTGCATTGCTTGCTTGTTGTAATTGTTGATTTGATTTGTTCAGTTTTTGTGTTTTAGGTGTTTGAGACAACCTGTGCTGCTGCTGCTGCTGATTTTAACCAGAGATTCTTAGATTTGAGTAACAAAAATGGTATGTAGTTATTGATCTATCTCTTTGGTTTGTTGTATCTTTCCTCAGATGTATGATGATGCATGTGGTACCACCTGATTACCGCATTGTTAAAACATATTGTTTTTTTATATTGTGCCCTAGAGTTATGCATGATCTGTAAGTTACGGGATTACATTGCTGTTTGACTTAGGACAATGAAACTGATATGTATTGGCAGAAACTTAAAATACCTTGAAGATTTTCTAATAGTAGTGCTTATGAAATATACAATAGTGCTGCATCCAATGACATTGGATTCCAATTCATGATTTTAGTAGGTTTGTTTATCACTTTATCCCATTCCTCAGGAAATACCATATCATCCTGCCAATTGTAAATACCTGAGGGCTCAGTTCATATTGTATAATACCAGCTTGTAGTTGTCCTTTAGTTAGCTACCACAATCATTTTATACTGTGGCCCTTTATTTAGGGAAATTAGGATCAAGTAGTCCATCAGGGGAGTAATTTTGGAAAGTTTTAAGGGAAAATATTGAATAATCATAAAAGATATATCGTGCTTAATCAACAGTTACAATGGTATTTTGGGGGAACTTCTATGCGTCTATGGTTAAGTGATTGACAATTGGCTAAGGTGCACCTACGGTATGATTTATGTATGTTTTGGAGTTACAACATATCGTTGTTTGTTTTGCACTCTAATATTTTATGAGTACCATACAATAATATTTTTTTTCGCTTCATAAATTAAAAGGTTATACTCATAGTTGATCGGTTGATCCCCCAACAATATACACCTATATCAAGTTTGAGCCTCCCAACTATTTTTGAAATCCCCAATGATACCTCAACTAATCGGTTTCATTACCAATGGGCAATACCTCAAATTTTGCCCATTTAGTCCCCTAAATTTGATTATTTATCAACTATTGAAGTCATATTTTTGCGCAGACTATTATTTTGGTAGGAGACTGATGCAATAATTAAAGATGTTGTGAAAACAAAATCCATTTTTGTGACCTAAAATGAACGAAATTTAAGGTTTTGGGTCTTGGTAATGAAATCGATTAGTTGAGATATCATAGGTGGTTTTAAAGTAGTTCCATTTATCAGTTTAACCCTAAATTATAAGCAATTGTATGTTCAAATAAGCTAGTTGTTGATTGTTCAACAGTTACTGATCTCAATAAGTCTTATTGATTTTTTTTAGCGGGTAAGTCTATTGATTTAAGTTTGAAGTACTTGCATAAATTTTAAAGTATTACTTTATTGTTCCCTAATTTATGTTGTTCCCAAATCCTTTTTATTTGGTTGTATTAGATAGCTTGCAACCTTAAATATCTTCACACTTGTCATTTTCCTTATTTGTCTTTGGTGGTCATCCTGTCCACTGTTAGGTTATGAGTTACTCCTGGTTTTGGTGGAAAATGCTAATAAAAAGAAATGATATATTTACTCTTTTTTTCTGTGTGATATAGGTTGTTCTTGCAGCTTCAATTGTAACCAAGTCTGGAAAAAGTGAGTTCTAATCTTTCTCTTTACTATATGCATGATTGATTTGGAATAGTTCTGTTTTTATTTTCGTTTTATATTCTCTGTATTCAATCTGATTCTTTTGGAGTACATTAGTTTTTCTCTGAAGGGAGGCAGTAGTAGGAAATATTGCACCCTAGGTAGAGTGATGCTAACTGATAAAAGGAAATATCCTGAGTTCTGAATATGGGCCTTTGAATTGCCTTGGAAGATTGAATATATATCTTTTAAGATGAATTTTAGGTGCACAGTTCACACCTTTTTCCTTGCAGTTCTTGTCTCCAGACAGTTTGTGGACATGCCTCGTACAAGAATTGAGGGTCTTCTTGCTGCTTTCCCCAAGTTGGTTGGCACTGGAAAACAGCATACTTATGTGGAGACTGAAAATGTGCGCTATGTTTATCAGCCAATTGAGCTTCTATACTTGTTGCTTGTTACAAATAAACAAAGCAACATTCTTGAAGATTTGGACACTCTGAGAACACTCTCCAAACTTGTATCCTTGTGTCTGTGATTATCATTTACAATCTTTTATTTATTTTTTGCCTTAGGCTTTTAGTCTGCTGCATATGTCTACTATTTCAGGAGCATGATTGGTTTCTTGCTATAATTGATGCAACAACTGGAACATGATGGAACCATAATTTATTGCTCATGTCCGTTTCCTAGCTCATATACAGTCAAATATACATTATCTGAAGATCTGTGTTGAAATATGCAACATACTTCATTTGACTGTTTCCATTTACTCAAAACAAGTTGAGTCCTTAAGTGGTTCTAGGTACCTGAATATTCATATTCTCTGGATGAAGAAGGTATTTGCAAGACAGCCTTTGAGCTGATTTTTGCATTTGATGAAGTCATTTCTCTTGGGCACAAGGAAAATGTGACTGTTGCCCAAGTTAAGCAGTACTGTGAGATGGAAAGTCATGAAGAAAAATTGCATAAGCTGGTGATGCAAAGCAAAATCAATGAAACTAAGGACATTATGAAGCGGAAAGCCAGTGAGATAGATAAAAGCAAGGTAACTGTTTACTACCAGTAAATTATATATTTATATCCATAAACTGAGCTATTCTTAAGGTCCATGTATTGTGTCATAATTCCATTGAAAATATTATTTTGCATTATGCAGATTGAGAAGAATAGGGGTGATAAGGGTGGGTTTATGCAGTCAATGGGCTCTATGGGTTCCGGAAGACTTGAGAGTAGCTTTAGTGATATGGGTATATCTAGTGGCGGCGGCGGCGGCGGTTTTGGAAGTGGATCTGGGTTTGGTGGATTAAGCACTGATATTGATTCATACTCCAGCAAACCGAAAGGTTAGTGGTCCTTTATATGGATGAACTAGTGTTATTAATGGCCCTTGGTGCGTAAAGGCACAAATCTCGTTTTGAGCTCTGCAATTCCATCTTACCTGAACTTTCCCTGAATTCAATTACATTCCGCATTTTAAAAAAATGGTTGTGTAACTGGCTGATTATGGCCTGGAGAGAATATTTCTAAATATTTGCGTTTGTTAGGTCGTCCATCTGCACCTGCCAATGCTCCTCCAAAAGGCCTTGGTATGCAGCTTGGTAAATCCCAGAAGGCAAATCAGTTCTTGGAATCATTGAAAGCAGAAGGTGAAGTTATTCTGGAAGATGTGCAACCCAAAGCAGGCCTGTCCAGATCAGCTGCTCCACCGCTGACCGATCCTGTCACTTTGACTGTTGAGGAGAAACTCAATGTAACTCTTAGAAGAGATGGTGGACTGAGTAACTTTGACGTCCAAGGGACCTTGTCACTTCAAATTCTTAACCAGGAAGATGGACTTATCCAAGTTCAGGTATTTCCTCTCTGCTTGTCCAAAACACATGGGTCCATAGTATGTGAATTGTTTGGTCTTTGTTATTAGAATCTTGCTCTTTCTGGTATATACTACCCAGGCTCTTGCAACTTCTGATCGACCTTAAATAAAGTTTCATCTCCTTGCTTGAATTTGAAGAAGTTCAATCATTGACCTATTTTGGAGCATTTGAAAAAGCATATTTTCATTATAAGCTTTTCAACCATATGCACAACAGAAGCTGTTAAGAGTACTTTATAGCTAATGTCAAGCCTTCTCAATGGTGTACATAAATGAGCGTTGTACCAATTGACCAGTGTGCATCATTTGATTCTTATTGCATAACTATCAAGTATCAAGCATGCCTTTCAGGGAGCAACTTGTTTTTAGGATATTACTATTTGAATGCCTACCAAAGTCTTTAACGATAAGCAGTAGGTGTCTGTTTGCCAGTACCTTGAACTTGCCAAACTTTGATCATTCATTTATTTTATGATTTATATCTAACTTTGATTTCAGATCGAATCGGGTGGGAACCCAGGCATCCTTTTCAAAACCCACCCTAATATGAACAAGGAATTATTTTCCACTAGAAATATTCTTGGCCTCAAGGACCCTAAGAGGCCATTTCCCACTGGTCAAGCTGGTGAGGCAGGTGTTGGTCTCCTGAAGTGGAGAATGCAAACTGCGGATGAGTCAATGGTGCCATTGTCAAGTAAGTGTAGATTTTATGTAGCATTTCTTTCTAGTTTATGATTTTTGCTATATGCATTAGGCACTTACATTCATGAACATTTTGTTACAGTCAACTGCTGGCCCTCTGTTTCTGGAAATGAAACTTATGTTAGCATTGAATATGAAGCTTCGTCAATGTTTGATCTACGAAATGTCACGATATCAGTACCTCTCCCTGCTCTTCGAGAAGCACCAAATGTAAGGCAGGTTGACGGGGAATGGAGGTAAGAAGTTTACAAATTTATTATATTTTCAGCCTTATATTTTATATATACAATATAGGGTGTCAGATATGGATGTCTTGCATCTAGTTATGATTTTGGTGCTCTGCATGTCATTCAGTTGTCATTATCTCTCCGTAAGCTTTGAATTTCTTGCTTTTGTACGTCTTTGTATGGTTATGTTTTCTTTTACCATTTTGAATGTGTGTGTATACACACACACACACACACCACTTATTTTGTAGCTGGAAAATAATTGCTTTTCAAATTCAGAAGCCTAGACATACTAGCTATCAGTGATGGTCATTCAATTCATGACTAGTTCCCATATGCTTACCTTTTCCATTTGTCCATCTATGTTTTCTCTCACAGGTATGACTCCAGGAATTCTGTCTTGGAATGGTCAATAGTCCTCATAGATGACTCAAACCGCAGGTACTATGGGTTATTGGTCTCTTCATAATTTCTTGTACTACCGGTCCCTGAATAGTACTCATATGTTGAATTCCTTCTTTTGCAGTGGATCAATGGAATTCGTTGTTCCTCCAGCCGATTCATCTGTTTTCTTCCCCATTTCTGTGCAGTTTTCAGCTACCAGTACCTTCAGTGAGCTGAAGGTTTGCTTTCCCTCCTAATGTTTGTTATTAGCCTTTGTTCATTACTGCTTTATGCTATCTTCTAAATGGCTGGATGTTGTGCCACCAGCACATGATGATGTGGGTGTTCTGTCATCCTTATATTAGTTTCACAGCTGGTATTTAGGCACCAAGGTCAACGGTACTGTTAATGTATCCCGTTGTCACTTGATATACAAGTTGGGCCTTCCACTTATAAGCTTAATCTTTTGATACTTAGTGTGACCAAGAAGACAATGGATATTATATATCCTACTACACTAGTATATATACTGTATAGGTATTGGTATTCTTCTGGCATCTTCTATTGGATATGATTTCCCGTCTAGATCTATGGTGTGGTCAAGCTCATGCTTCAAACTTCATAGTTGGACGTGTCTTCATTTGTTAGATTGAATTCTTCCGTTGAAGACTAGCTTTAGTGAAAAAGTATATTACAAGTTCATAATTTGAAATAGATTTTTATGAATGTGTTATGAATCCTTCATCTGACGGGTTGGTGAGAGTGAGGTAGGAATAGCATATGGTATCATAAGATAGACAGTTTATCATTAAAATGTGCAAATAAGATTGTGATTGAGATGGACAAATACGTTGATTTTGCAGGTTGTCAATATCTTGCCACTGGAAGGTGGAGCACCTCCAAAGTTTGCTCAGAGAACAAATTTGATAACCGAGAATTACCAAGTGGTTTGATTCCTGGTAGACGAGTGAAAGAGCGTTAGTAGTGTGTAATTTGGTATGTTTTGGAATTTTGACAATTTCAACTGGCGAAGAGCATTTCATTTTATCTTTCATTGGATGTAATGCAGCTTGAAAGTATTGATGCTGTTATCAAATTGTTGTTCCTCACTGAAATTGATAACCGAATTGTTCTGTTAAAAGAAATTTTTTTTTTGGTAGTGTATTGATCGTCTTCTACTTCTCCGAAGATGGTGGAATACCAGAATTGCTATGGCATTTGCATACATGACTCAGAATTTAACCCTATATCTTGCATACGATGAAGCTAGATTTCTTGATTTTTATTGAACTCAAATCTTAAATCTTTAACAGCTCTAGTTCATGCTGGACTAGTCAATTTATGTATTTATTTGTTTTAGCCAATATTGAAGGATTCAACATTTGCTCAATTTTGACTCAACTGGTTATAGTTTCTCTCTTCTAACACGCAACACAATTTTAAATCCACAAAAGTCCAATTTAAAAGTCAGTAGTAAGCAGATGTATGGCCATTTCATGCAGTTTATTTTCTAATTAACTAGGTCAAACTCATAAACTTCCCATTAATAAATTCTTTTTAAATATCACTTTCCAAGTAGCATATGTGGACCATGACATTCATAGGTATACGTATATAGATCACGAAAAATGAACATTTTTTAATTTTAAAACAACAATTGTGGTACAATGTTCACATGGCAACTAGTAGAATTTTTGTTATGTCAGTGAGAATTAGACCTACATGTTATTGATAAGTAATGCAACTAATTTTGATGAATATTTTTGCTATGGAAAAAAAAGAAGTTAACACTTACTTTAGAAACACATTTTATTACATTTTAAACAAAAATAAATAAATTATTTTATATGAAAAATGCTAAATGTACAAAATTTTATGTAAAAAATGACGTGAAAGTCTACGTGGCGGCTTCGGGTTTTT
>JAYMTH010003784.1:0-10507 GCA_036897465.1 Pelargonium australe | reverse complement strand
GGCTTGGGGGTTACTTAGGTTAGGAGAGCTCTTAAGATATATAGAGGTCATAAGTTATTATTTTTTTTCCATAATAGAGGTCACAAAAATGGATAAAAAGGTAATTTGGTTGAGATTGAGGTTCGTTGGGTAGTTCTCGGCCAATTTGGGGCTAATCAAACGGCTAGACAAGATTGAATCGAGTAGAATAGTTGAACCAGTTAATTGAGCTATGGTTAAAATGTTAGACGTGAATTCACATGAGCATGGATTTGGTGATACACGACGAGAAAAGTTCACTTGTTGATGTGGCACGAAGGTGAGGACGGATCTGGCGTGGAAGGTACTACATTGTGAGCTTGGTGAGTCAACCTGGGCGAGTCCACCCGATGACATGTTGGAGTCGAGTTGAGTCGATGAGATGACTCACCCAAACAAGCTGAATCATCTTATAAGTTGGCTCACTTAATTGGTCAAGTGGAAGAGATTTGTGCGGCGCACGAGCGATGCAGCGAACGACGTAACCAGCCATGTGACCACGTGTGGATGGCCATGCAGCGAGAAGATGACATTTGGCCACGTGGGGACCTTTCTACGTGCATGTGTGTGTGTGGCACTTATGAGGTTGTTTTGCCTTCTTTTTTGGGTGATGTTTTCAAGATTTTTTTGGGTGTTTTTTTTTTTTGTCCAATTTCATTCCCATTTTATCGTATACTCACTTGCGACATATGAGTTATTGGACCTATTATTGACGATATAATGTGGCCGAATTTAATCCAATCTCTCATTTTAGGTGACTCGAAACTTAATTTTGTTTCTTGAATTTTGAAGGGACTCAAATGAACCTTAAGTATCTTATACGACTATTTTATGATTTTTCATGTATGAGCAGTAACATAAAAAGTTGCATATGTAAAAGCTATCATATTCAAACAAAAATATTCAACTACTGTTAAGCTAGATGAAGTGATCGACTTCAGTGAGACAACATGGACAAGACGACGAAACTCAAATAGAATACATGGCAGTATGCAGTAACACAGTGATATAAGAACGATGTGCAATGAGAAAATCATTGAAGTATAAATCTGCAAAATAACAGGAAAAAGACCGAAGACAAATGCTGATAATTCTCTAACATCATCACTGCTCTTCCTTAGAGCATACAATTTTAGCAGTCCATTTTCTTCTTTTCATTCTTAACTTTCATATGCAACAAGTCTCATGTGTTCATGTTTCTGTCAATGAATCAATAGTAATTGTAATATTTACAATTCCATGTCTACATTGACAACTAACAAGACACTGAAACGTTACAACTGAACTCAGCTAGACTAATATTTATGTTACCAAAAAAAAAAAAAAATCTAACTAAAACCCTCTAAATTTACATATCAAGTTCACTGGAACTCAATTAGACATTTTCACAAACAATTTACGTTCACTAAACCATACGTAAAACATCAACCACATTCAAAATGAACAGATCGAGAAAAATTAATCGAAGAGTGTGATAATTACAAATAGAAACTAGAAAGAGAGAACTTGAGTATGGCTTTGAGATGTTTGGCGAGCTGAGAGTCCCGGCAAGGCTCATGTGAATGCTCTAAGGACTCAGTGCATTTGCTTATAAAATAAGAATATTTAATAAAATAAAGAATTTTGTATCAGGAGGGGATGTAGCTCAGATGGTAGAGAGCTCCCTTAGCATGTGAGAGGTATGGGGATCGATACCCCGCATCTCCATTTTTATCTTTTCCATGGGCTTTTTTCTATGGGCCTAACATGCTAATAATGATGAACCCACAAACATACACAAAGCCCATAAACTCAAATAATGATGAACCTTGGACTATAGGAGAATCTAATGAAAATTTTGAATTCCATTAAATCAATTAAAATTTCCATAAGCTAAATTTTGTGCTTTATATATATATCTTTCAATAATCTCATTTGTTGTCTTATCGATTACATGATCGTGTCACAAAACTTATTTTACCAAAGTTCCAATATTATAATTACGATCATAAGTTTTCTAAATAAACTTATGATATTTGGTTACTAAAGAGCGTTCTATTTCAGGAGTTGTTCATAGTAGTGTGACGTTCATCATTTTACTCTAAGATTATGATGCAAGAAGAGTGTCGTCCCTCATTGCACATAAGCTTTTGTGTGGACAAGCTTTCTAATATAAACTCCCTTTGTGCTAGTGGCTTATCTATGGCATGTATAGTGTTAGTATATGTACGTTTAATGTTGTTTTTTTCGGTGTACTAAAACGACACATCGAGTCATAGAAGAGAGTAAAGCGGCCCATGTGAGACTTGGTTTTGAAAGAGAAGTATTTGTGAAATTCAATATGTTCACATAGTTTAAGACGATTACACTTGGAGTTTGAGACGATCACCTGATTATCTTTGCTAATGAGTCTTGTTTTTTTTTTTTGTTTGATTGACAAGTGGTACTTTATTAATAATTCTGAGAGGAAAAATAAAGTACAAATGATAGGAGTAAAAAAGCTCAAAAAATGAAAGTGAATATAAATGAACTCATGTCCCAAAGTGTCTTGAAAAAAAAAAGAGAATACAAAAAGAGATGAGGATGAGGAGGCCGAAAATGATGATCGAAACCATGCATGGACTGAGATAGCCTGCATCAACTGGCGAGACTGCTGGAGCGATTCTACGTTTAGAATATGAATTTGCTCGATAATTTCCTCTTCTAAGCCTTTAGCAACTTCTCCAAGCTCATTGCAAAAATTTCAATATGAGTGACTTTGGGGGACCAATCTGAGAGACTTTGGAGTCAAAGTTCAAAGATGGGTTGATGGGAGGATTGATCTTGGAGAGCTTGTTTGGAACTGGCTTTGCTGACATGAAATCCATCGAAATAGGGAAAAGAAGATTTGCTTTTTAATTGATCTCTTAGTGTTGATTTTGGATAGATTTGGGCGAGAAGTTTGTTGTGATTTCATAAGAGGGTCGGCGAGTGGAGGAGAAGAGAAGAAGGTGCGAGATGCGATCATGATTTACAAAATAGTGATTCTCCAATTTTTTTTGAAGAATCTTCCACAACGACATCGACGCGAACTAAATCTCTATCTTCAATGACCAATGAGTTGTCTTCTGTCTTGGAGCAACTGTTTGAGGTAGAAGGATATGATGGAATGGTAAATGTATGTTTTTGAGTAATGGAACCTTCGACTCTGAAATCACTTGAAAGAGTTGTTATAACCTGGTCTGTCATCTAATTTAGTAACAAACTCGTAGACTAATCTGAAGACACCGACTGAACCACCACCTATCAAGACACCAACTTTCTTACAACTGTCATTACCGCCACAAGCCTCCTGTTATCCTGTGCAAACACTAGTAAAAAAAACTCATCGTAAACATATTATGTTGCATCAATGCAGACTCTAATAACACTTTAACTTATTATCAAATAAGACTTCGTTATCCTCGCAAGAGAGAACACAATTTTCTATAAGCAAATTAATAGGCCCACATCGTTATGAAAATCAAGAGTAGACATACCTACGAAAATCATACCCGACTTTATCCTCGCAAGAGAGAACACAATTTTCTATAAGCAAATTAATAGGCCCACATTGTTATGAAAATCAAGAGTAGACATACCTACGAAAATCATACCCGACTTTCAAAACGGGAATGAAACCTAAATTCACGTATTTAATTAAAAAAAAAAAAAGGATTCCCTTCACCCCTTGCACTTCCCTCTCCTAGCTCGAAGCTTTCTGCTCTGGGACTGGCAAGTGGCAACGCTTGTCTTGGCTTTTATGCAAACAGCTACTGCTTCACATCACACCCCAAAAAACCTGTCCTTTCTGTCGCTCCACATTCTCAGCCGCAGCTGCTGCAAATTTCGCTCCTCCTCCGCCTCCTCTACCTCCATGTCGTTCGGCGGCGCTGCCATGGGTGCATCGGTGCCGATGGGCGGTGTTGCGTCTGCTGGCTCCAATATCAAGCAAGTAAAACTGGACAAAGAGTCCGAGCTCAGGATCGAGGTCGCCAACGACACCCCTCTCCGCCTCCGCCTCCTCAGCGGCACCGCTGAGATCTACGGCACCGAGCTCCCCCCTGAAATCTGGCTCACCTTCACTCCTCGCCTCAAATTTGCCGTAATTTCCTTCTTATTTTCTATTATAGTTTCATTTCAGCTATGAATCATAAAATGTAGACGATGAAATCTTGATTTATTTATTAATTAGAGCCATACATGAGTAGGGTTTTATTGGGTTTTAGGTATTTACTTGGTATGGGGCTACGATTGAGATGGATGGCACTACTGAAACGGATTATACTGCGGACGAGGTGGGTCTGCCTACTTGCTATTGCAATCAATGTGGAATGTGTTATTAAGTTTTAAATGACTGGTTTGGTTTTGTAATTCTTGATTTTGTTAGACACCCATGATTAGTTATGTAAATGTGCATGCTGTATTGGAAGGCAGAAGAAATCGCGCCAAAGCTTCTCCCTCGACTGACCCAGTTGCTTCTCAGGTATAGTTCGGAAAGTGCATCTTTGTATTGATTATTCGGTGTTATGTTTTTTTTATGAGTGCGTTGTATCTTGGCTTTGTGGATGCACCTTTCATTTGTTTTTGAGTGAAAGGTAGCCGGAGTAGAATTAGTCTATCTTTAAGTGGAGTAGTGGACATTACAGCTGGGGTGTTTGTTAGACATGCATGAAATACACTTGTCCGGCTCATATAGATAGACCATAGATGCAATAACTTCCCCATGTCTGAACCAGCTGGACTTTTCTAGAGTTCGGCTGATAGCGATTCTTCTTCACATTAGCCAAGAATTCACATTTTACAACAATTAATAGTAAACAAAATGTTATGTGACCTATTAAAGTGCTTTTCAATTTTCTTAAGTGTTGCAAATAAATGAAAATTTATGTTCATTTTTTGGATCAACCTGTGTTGTTGGTATGCTGCAAACTATAAACAGTTGAATTATTTGATAGTAGTACTACACCTATAATTAACTACTTCAGGGGTAATATAGGTTGCGTTTGTCAGAAATCAGAGTGTCTTTATGGTGTGTTTGGGAACCCTCATTTGATTTGAAATGCTGAATTTGATTCAAATGAAGTGTTTGGGAACTCTAAAAATTTGGATTTGGATTTGAGTGAAATCCAATGGCATTCAAAACATGCTTAGAACATGAGATTTCAAATGACAGCTCATAACTTGTCATTTGAAATTCTTTGTTTTCCCAAACATTATATTTGTATTTGAAATACAATATTTCAAATCCAAAATTTCAAATGACGAATTTCAAATCAAATCCATGTTCCCAAACGCAACCTTAATTTATTTGTAAATGCAACTAGCTATACCACTTACTCTTTATTGGTAGTTTTTAGATGATTTAAACTTTGAACTATATTTGTGTTCACTTTTCAGATAACTTTCAAGCAGAACAAATAAGACCAACCTAAAATTAAGATCCTTTGATTTGCTTATCTCAGCATGTGATGCTGCTTTTACTAGTGCATGTTTTGAAATATTGAAATTGAAACTCTTTCCTCAATGGTACGAGGTTATGAAGCAATTTAGATCTGCAACACTATCATACTAGAGGTCTATTGAATCTTTGATTCATCATAAGTCTGTTTAAGTTCTCTGTTGTATACTTTAGGCAGATCAAAGCCTCACATGAAAAAAGGTTCCTTGATTTAGTTACCCTTGAGGTATAAGGCTTATTTCCATGTTATCATTATGACATTGCTGCTCTTACTTACATATATGAGTGCATTTTTCTGAAATTCTTATAATTTGAACTACATAATTTTCTTTGAGCAATGATGAATGGTTGGTGTCTGGCAACATTTATGTTATTTTGTTTTTTTAATTAACATTTTGTTTTGTGCATTTGGGTTTAATACATGAATACAACCCAATAGTGCTTTGATGTATTTGCCAAGTTATACTATTTTTTTGGTATATCAGGGACCTAGAGTTATTGTGGTCGGACCTACAGATTCTGGAAAGAGTACCTTGTCAAGGATGCTTCTTAGTTGGGCAGCTAAACAAGGTTGGAAACCCACATTCGTGGACTTGGATATTGGCCAAGGATCTATAACAATACCTGGAAGCATTGCTGCTACTCCAATTGAAATGCCCATTGATCCAGTGGAAGGAATTCCTCTTGAAATCCCTCTCGTTCACTTCTATGGCCACACAACTCCAAGGTAACATATTCCATATGTTTTTTTAACCGTTGATGGTTCATGGTTACCCTTCACTTATTCAGTCATTTTGCAATTAATTTCCAAAATATACTCTTTGGTTCAAACTAAAATGCATCTCGCTTATTAGTTTCTCTGAGATTTGTTTCTTTACAGTGCCAATGTAGAACTATACAAAGTGCTTGTGAAGGAGCTTTCTCAAACATTGGAAAGACAATTCACGGGAAATTCTGAATCTCGCGCTGCTGGCATGGTGATCAATACTATGGGATGGATAGAAGGTGTAGGATATGAGGTACTTAACTTATAAAGCTTCTTAGAGATGAGAGATTGGACTTAGAAAGTAACTTTTATGGTACTAGACTAAGTTCGTTGATGCTGGTATGATGTCAAATGATTGTTATCTGTTGTTTAATGGTTTTCTTTGCTCTGTAACTTGTTGCAGTTACTTCTCCATGCAATCGACACATTTAATGCAAATGTTGTATTGGTTTTGGGGCAGGTAAATACCTTTCACCTGTTTTTTTGGCGTTAATATGATGTCTAATTCAATTGACTGATGATTTTACTTTGAATTCTATGGCTGCCTTTTAACATTCCATTTGTATTATGTGCAGGAAAAACTTTACAGCATGCTCAGGGATGTATTAAAGAGCAAGCCTAATATGGACGTTGTGAAACTTCAGAAGTCAGGTGGAGTTGTATCCAGGAATGCAAAAGTTCGTCAGAAGTCTAGAAGTTACAGGATAAGGGTAAATAGCTTCTTTATGTAGTTAAATAAATTCCTTGAATGATGAGCTAGTAGTATAGACTTAGGTATGTTGTGCCACCATGACATTTTATTGTTCTAATTTGAGAGAAACATGGCACTATACCAGTTCGTTCATCTTGCCTGATATAAATTGACTGATAGGAGATTATGGTTTTGACTTGGCACCAAATAAGTATAGATATTTGTGCTTACATGCAGCTTGTATCCATTGAAGTTTTGATTTTTGAATACCAATTTATGTCAGAAGAAATCACGTAAAATGGTTTGATTCTTAATCATGTCATTTTCACCATTATCACGGGGACAAATATTATATAAATAGATATATCCTATACAGTAAGCAGCTTCTAGCTTGTTTTTAGTTTTCTTTGTTGCTTATTTTCATGTTAACCTAGTGACATTTTTTTCCTAGCAAAAATTAGAATTCATTTATATCTCCCCTTGGAGCTTTGGGTCTAGATGAGAATGGACTTGGGACCTTGTGTACATGTCAGTTAACTGTTTTTCCGCCATGAACTGGCCGTCATGTAATTTTTTGTTCTACTTTTATCATCCAAAGCATGAGAATGAGATACTATTAACATGTGGTTAGTTGTAGAAGCATGTTGTCTTGTAACCTTAGTGTTACTCTTTCCTTTTAATGGGGAGGCTAATTCGTACTTTTTTTTTTCTTCCAGGAATACTTCTATGGCCTTATAAATGACCTCTCTCCACACTCTAATATAGCAAATTTCAGTGATGTGTCTGTCTATCGAATTGGTGGTGGGCCTCAGGCCCCAGCCTCAGCTCTACCAATTGGCGCACAGCCTGCTGCCGACCCTACAAGACTAGTTCCTGTGAATATCAATGCAGACTTACTCCATTTAGTTCTTGCTGTTTCATATGCCAAAGAGCCTGATCAAATTATTTCAAGGTAATGATTAGAAAATAAAGGGAAATAAGTTCCCCTAAAAATGGAGGGATGGGATTTTATTTGTCTTTTTATAGTGAATTAGAAGCGATTATGATTGCATTATTTTGATAAGTAGTCATTAGGATAAATTAATTTTGGAGGACTGAATTTGTTCTAATGATCCTATTAAAGCTTAAGCTGGATTCCTCTTTCTTGTGGACGTGGTAATTTACAAGGTTGAAATCAGGAGTTAGAGTTACCATAGGATAGTTTGTCTTCCAATTTGCAAGGGAAATCATTTTGCATTGGGCAAATTATATCCTATTTCCACAAGAAAGTTAGTTTTACGAGATAAGAGAAATTACACCCTGAAGTTTGTATCTGCTACTTTTTTTTTTCTGGTATGCATACTTAGAAAACATATTGTGGAAGTCAATCTTCCTGTAACAATAGAGGTCATCCTCGTAGATATAATCTATATTGGTGATATGTTCAGAGAATTTCCTAGTAATTTTGCTTTTCATCTATAAAAGTCCCTTGAATATAGGACTGGTTTGACGACTTTGAATGAAACTCCATAGTCAGATCAAATGACTAGGAAAAGTGGCGAAACACGTCTCTCTCTCTCTCTCTCTCTCTCTCTCTCTCTCTCTCTCTGCATATAAAAACGATTTTGTGTATGCATTTTTCTATTATACCCTGTGAACTAATATTGATAAGCAAATTTGATCTATTCATCTAATCAAATTACTTACCAATTTTATTCCTTTTGGTACAGCAATGTAGCAGGTTTTATTTATATCACGGAGGTTGATATTCAGAGGTTTGAATAGTTCTACTGAATGACTCATTACAAGCATATGATTTTTGAGTAATGGTTTCAATTAATTTAACTTTACCTATACATTACAGGAGGAAAATTACATATCTCGCACCATCGGCTGGTGAGCTTCCAAGCAAATTCTTGATAGTGGGAACCTTGACATGGATCGAATCATGAAGTGTTTCACGCACAAGCGCCTGTTGTGACTGAAGATCCTTCATGTTTTTACTGCTTGCTATGGCTAGGAAATGTACATTACTTGGTCCGAATGCAAGGGTTCTTCATAGACTCCGTCAGCTAGTCTTTTCTTTAGGAGTGAACCATCTGATTTGTGAAGGAACGTAAGAACGACAAAGCTCTCCCTGCCAATACAACTAGGATTGAAATAGAAACTGTAAGCTTTACCGGCTAATATATTTGGTTTTGAAGTGATACTAGAGATAATACTGGCTGTGTAGCAAGCATTGCAAGTGACAAGATTTTGGTTCAAATGTGCTACTAAATGTCAATTGTTGTGTAGCGAAAAGTCTTGAAATGTTAATTCTGTTTCTTCTGTACTTGTTGTTCCAATAATATACTTATCAGGCAAATGATGAATATATTCTAATGATATACTCAAAATTTTCATTTGATTGTACGCAACGAGTCTATTATAAGTTTTGCGCGATAGTGATGCAATACACAATAGGTTTTACAAGCGTAGATAACAAGTGCAACAAATCCCATCAAATTCAATTATAAGTCTTCTCAAGGTTGATCATGAAAATATTTCAATCTCATATCACGTTTCACTTCTCATAGTGCGAATCTCCTCTTGGAGCAAAATGTTATCGGTGGTAGATAGTCTTGCCAATGGGTCTCCAACAACTTAGTGGCGTGCATTCGATGAGTATACTAATTTACCGAGTGATATAAAAGTTTCGAATGACTTCACCAACACATTGGAGACGACACCCAATAACACACGAAGGAATGATCGCATGTTGAGCCAATAATCATACCATAATAAAATCCTAGAGCCCGTCAAAGGCCCAAGCCCATAGGTGGCGTGGTAGGGACAATGGTAGAGGATTATTCTACTATATGATGAAGACAGAAACAATTGATATGATAAGAACTAAATACTAGTATAAAAGATCGAGTCCCAAAAACGAAATGGGTTGACTTAAGCATCTGATGAGTTTCAAACGAGAGAATGCTTATTTTGCAGACAAGATGCAAATTTCAGGACAAAAAATATGTCTTTAAGAGGGTTTGAAGAAGTCACGCCCGAGCACAAGGGAAACCAAAAGAACAACGATGACCACCTATTATTACAGTATAAGTGTTTAAACTAGTAGAATTGGACCGAGATTAGACCGAAAAAACTTGCAATAGCGAGGCCATGGTAAGAACAAGAAAAGAAAAAAAGTTGGAATCCCATCATAATAGCACCATCTAGTTCTTAAATAATTTTTATAAGAGCTAATTTGATTCGCTATTAATATCAAACAAACTAATTTGATGCCTTTCCTTAACAATTTCAACAATTTAACGACTTAACAAGTTTTTCAAAGCAAAATTATTGGGAGACATTAATTTGAATTTGATGGAATCAATATTCAACATTTATAAACTCAATTAAGAGATAATATTTTTTACTTAAAAATATTATCCACAGATAATTAAAGTAACATCAGATAATTATAATATAGGGATAATTACACATACCTCCCCTCTTAGATAGCAATATTACACATACCACTCTTGAAGATCATGTTGTTACTTTTACCACCCCTAAGTTTGCCATTTGACGGAAAAATCACTTTTTCCGTCAAAGT
>JAYMTH010003783.1:0-10508 GCA_036897465.1 Pelargonium australe | reverse complement strand
CTATTTTTTTTATTATAACTTCATTTTCCATATTTTTTTTTACCTAAGTTACCTTATTGTACGCTAGGGTTAATTTTATAATTATATAAAAATTTGTGTCAAAACTAAAAAGTTGATTATGTGGCGCCCTAATACGCATTATAAACATGTTTTTTGGTTCAGTTTTTACAGTATGTATAAATTAAATCATATGTTAGTTTGCTTTGGATTGGTGATGAGGTCGGAGTTTCATCTCTGTCCCTTTCACTTGAGTTTGTATTGGTTACTATTTAATTTAATATAAATTTCTTGATTTAATTTAATATAAGTTTATTGAGTTCATTGGAAAAGAAAAAAGTTCAAAGTCTAATAAATTAACCCTACCTACTTACAAGATAAATTAGTTTTGTTTTAATAAATACTGTATATAAATAACTTGATTTTATGTTATTGTTGGTGAGTAGATGATAATAATTCTAATTTGAGGGTAACATTAAGAAGTAATCTGAAAACTTCCAAGTTCCATCCTTGATCAGGATGTTGACAAGTAGCTTAAAAGCAAAGCCCTCTTAAAACCTAGATCATAAAGATGGTAATTAGTTAGTAATGGCAAAAGAGGAAGGACATGAGAGTAGTTGAGTGCACAGCACCATGGATCATCCACAACATCACCATCTCTCACATAAAGACTTGACAGTCACACAATGAATAATGATCCCATTTACACAGAACAGAAGAGAGTAGAAGAATCCAGATAGACAAATTGTTGATGATCCAACTAACAGTGCATTCAAAATAATTGAAGAATGCTTGCCTACAAAGTACAAAAGGAATCTGTCTACCCCTAACCTTTAGGTGAACAGATCACTCAGGTTTATACACAATTTTCTAGTCATTTCACCCCCAGAATTTGCAACCACTTGTACACATATGATACAGATCAAAACAAGACCCACAATTCAATTCCCATTTCACTCACCCCATATTTTACACAACCTGCCTGATCAAAACAACTAATCATCCATCAGGTGGGTGAAGTCACGTAATGCCCCATTTTTCGTCTATGACGGCTATAATCCGAAACAAACCTGAAAGAACGACCACAGCCCTCAACCTTGCACTCGTATGGCCGCTCCCCAGTGTGCAGTCGTATATGCTCAGTTCTAGCCCATGCCCACTTGAACGACATGGAGCAACCTTCCCAAGGGCACTTGAGGGGTCTCTCGTCATCATGCACACGCTGGTGGAGCACTGCATACTTGTGGGACCTGAACCTCTTCCTACAACCGTCAAGAGGGCACCGGTAGCTTTTGTGCAATAGGAGCTCCCCCTTTGTCCTGAAACTCATGCGGCACCCTTCCACATCACACCTGTGAGATTGCTTGGACTTTTTTTGCTTACCCTTGTCTGAAACTAAAACATCTGTAGGCTTTGTATCATTATTTGGCACAGTTCTGTTGTTGTCGTTCCCATTCTTATTTGTTCCATCTCTCCCTGCCCTTGGCCTTAAGCCTTCACATGGACCCCTGATAAAACCATCACAATTGTCTTCTATATGATGCTCCACTTCTCTCCTTTTTCTTCCCTTAGCTACAGTTGACTTAAGATATACCAGGGTGGGTTTAGTGCATTCCCGCTCTCGATTTTCATGTGAAGAACCCTCATGACAATCGTGCAAGTTCATTGCAGCATACGACTCCCTTTGAACATCAGAACATTCTTTGACCGGGACAGATGCAGGCTGCTCTGTAAGTGTAGCGTCATAACTGGAAACAGGTTCTTCCTTACTTATATTTGTAATCTGGATTCTATGTTGTATTTCACGATTTAACGCCATGTCACTGCATAAAATTTCCTCAGGGCCAGCTTCTGCAGGAAGTCCAGAACTATCTTCAACAGAAGCAGGCGTAGATTGATCCACTTCTGTTTGTTTAACTAAATCTAAAACAATTTCCTTCTCGCTACTTCCATTTCTGAGGATTTCTTGTTGCACTTCATCATCCAACATTTTGCAATTGCTCAAATCGTCTGTAGCACAAGATTCTCTTGGAAAATCAGACTCAACTTCCATTACATCCAGAGGCTGATTCATTCGTTCAACATCATTTAAAATAGTTTCTTCATTACTCCTGTTTGCAGTCTTCATTTCTTGCTTTGTTCCTTGCTCTGAAGGCAAACCATCACAGCTTGTAAAGGTTTCACTACAAACTTCAGAAACTTTTTCCACTGAAGCAGTAGGCTGAATCATCAGTGCAACATTAGTTGAAACAGTTTCCACCGAGTCACTTTTAGTCGAAATATGAAGTTCTTGTTGCCCTTCACTACTGAAACTAACCTCACTCTGAGTGCAAGAATTTGCCACTACTGTGGTCTCCATCTGTCCATCAAAGCCTCCAATAACTGTACTTTTGACATCTGAACCTGCTGGGTTGGTAATATCAGACACCACCTCATCTATGAAAACATCCCCAGCAGCCTCAGCATTGTGCTGTCCTTCAGGATGATTTCCAATTGCCATTTTACAAGTCACTTTCACAATGTTGACTTGTTTGCTAATTTCATTATCTTCTTGCTTTTCAAATTCACTATCAGTTGGGCGAGCACTAGCATGTGAACTTGCATATTTGGTGGCACAAGAAATCTCATTTTCTGGACCGACTTGTTCAGAGACCTTGATTTTATTTTCCATCTCGGAACCATCCTGAGCTCTGCTTTCCACATCCATTCCCTCTAGAATTTGATTTTCAACATGTGCCTCAACATTTCCAACCACTACAGAAGCAGTCAGAAGTGGCAATGAAATGTGAGTAGGATCAGTATCCGAGCTGTTCTCCATGGTTGCTTCAAGTACCCTTTCATCCTGCAATTGAGGAGTTTTTGTAGAAGCACTGCAGCACAATCTTGAAGAAGTGGTTCCAATTTGAACATTATAAAAGTGATTTTCAGATGAATTCCCACCATGCTTATCAAGATATTGACAAGTAGCAGCCGAGACTTCTTGTGGGAGGGGCTTTGGAGGCGGCCAGTCACAACCCCTACTTGTCCCTGCCAAATCACCTGGTTTTGACTTTAATTTCCTTCTTTTATACTGAATAACTTTTTGTTCTATCTTAACATTGATAGCATCTGATATTCCACCCAATAGTTCATCCTTCTTCATTTGAAAGCCCTCACATAGTTTATGACGGACAGGACGATTTAACTTCAGTTTTGATCGAGATCTTTGGGACTGCCATTTCATGTTGACGAACTCTGAACTGGAACATTTTTCTGTGAGCAGACCATCCAACGCCAATGCATGTTGAACTTGCTTAGAAGGAGAGTTTTTGCTGACCCTGATACAGTGTCTTAAGTTGATACCCAGTTTTGAGGTCCAGTCTTCTCCACATTCCATGTGTTCTTCATCATCAATTGCAAGATCTATCAAGTTCAAATCTTCCTGGGATGCCTTGTCCAAAGGAATCTCAATATAATTAAAGGGAAGACCAATTTCTTCAGCAATAGAGGCTGCATGTGCCTTTATTTTCTGATAGTCTGCAGAAAATTAAATTTAGTCACTTTATTGAGAATTCAATCAATTTTTGATACATTCGGCAAAACATTCCCACAAGCTGGGTAAAGGAAAATGACAATAAAAATATGAAAATTAGGAGAAAACAGTTTCGTTTAGTCTTAGTTTACAACTTTGATTAAATGAACAATAACATGAATACATTATAATATAACCTACCTGTATGGCAGATTACAAGGACATTTGCTCCACCTTTGAAGCGTAACATCTCCTCAATTTGAACAGCATGGTCCAGGCAAAAAATCCGAGGTCTTACAAACCCACTAGAGGTGTTCCACTCTTCCTTATACTTGGCTATTGAAGGCATTGCGGAACACTTTGGAGACAGAGTATCTTGAGAGATATTCTCTGCATAACAAGGCATAAATTAACACAATTTATCACTAGAAGATGCTCCAATTGGATGATGATATAACACACTATTATTCAACTCGAGTTAATTTGATTTGCAGAAGAAGCTATTAATAACTTCAGTTTTGAACTCGTTGCATGCCAAAAAAATATTCCCTATTGGAGATAAATCTGAGTCATTTTGCACCATTCCATTACACCATACAAAAACAAAATGAAGACTCTAACCCCATCTATCTAATGAAAATGATCACATAATTTGTGTACACAAGCATACAGCAAAAACAGGAGAGAAGTGGAAAAGACTATTTATATGCAGAAAAAGAGGATGTTGTAACTAACTAGAACTCATCAACAACATGGCAACAAACACCCAGAAAAAAAAAAAAAAAAAAAAATAGGAGAAACTTTTAAAAATGATATGTAATACCCAAATGACCTGTGCATGTGATAAGTAAAATGAATCGAGATGGACGTTAGATTATCAATATTCTGATTCATTGACAAACAGTCTCACAGATCTACAGATTATGTCAGTTCTTTTCAAGTGCCAAATGTGTGGCAAAATAGATAGTAGTAAGGATATATATGCTAAATTGAGTAGGATCTAAAGCTAAGTAACAAATAATTTTACTACCAAATAAAAGAATCAGTATGTAGGCGTAATACCTGAAACGGTGCCCTTAGCAGCACAATCAAGATTTGGAGAGGAATGAATACTTGGAGATTTCAATGTTCCTGATCCTTGAATCAATATCTGATCTGAAGATAAAGCAGATGGTTGCACCACGGACATAAATGGAAAACCAAGAATTCCACATGCGACGCAGGCCAATGTCCCTGTATCGACTTGAAAATCACATGACAAATCATAATCATCCAAATATAAATCTTCCAGAGTTCCCATATACAGACTCTCATCAAATGCATTATTTGGTGTGCAATTGTTTTCAGAATGAATATGAGGAATGTTTTCTCTTGGTGGTGGTGTGGTGGTAGTAGTCACTATGGACAATAGAGACTCTTGATTTGAAGACGGAAGTAAATCAGGATCCCATAACACTGCCTGGTAAGTTGATTTTTTACTGAGAAGCACATTTAGCAGATTGTTTTCATTTAACATGTCTTCTATGAAAGCTTTCTTCACTAACACCTCTCTTTCTTCTTTCTGGCGATCTCTAAGACGAGAACTCCGTGCACCTGGCAGCAATGATCTTGGCACTCTGGCAATACAACAGAACCAACAAATGTTACAATACATGTCAAGTACAGGATATAACTAATGATAGTAAGACCTTTTGATATCTTAATGGTCACAATTAGCAAAACATGCACATAATAAAATCAACTGGAACCAGCACTTATTGGGGAAAGCGGTTTAAGGCGCTTGATCCCCTCGAGGTCTCAGGATTGAACCTTCTTTCATCATGTTGGTATTGCTGATAAATAAAACACGGAAAAGTAGCAAAAAAGAACATCTATGACATGCTACTTAAACTCTTTTGGTGTCTGTCTAAAATGCAGAAAAAGGATTAGGGTAAACCAACACGAAAATACTATTACCTTATTCTAGCTAACCCAACATTGCAACATCAAATTTGATACAGATGGGAGGACATCCAAGTACACAATAGATTTGAAAAATGGGTGTCCATAGAATTGAAGAAGGTACGGCAGTAACAATCTTCAGCAAAAGATCAAGTTGAACACCTCCTCCCAATCCATGCAAGAAAACTAACATATATATATATATACACACACACACACGTAATGCCCCCCATTAACCTCAAAATTTCAGAGACAGCTTCTGATTCTGGATTGGCTCTAAGCCATGATGCTTTTGTTTGTTTCACAAAATCATGATGATATAGAACCTCACAGTGAAAATTTCTGAAGCTACACGCACAGAATGCCCAACCACTAGTTCACTCGACACAAAGTTCAACAGTTGAATAAAGTATGTTAGCTGACCTGCAGACAAACGACATGGTCAACAGGTAAAGGAGCTGCCTATGAGAGAGCATTGGAAGATAACTCATGGCCGCTCTACGCACTGCAGCTTCCTTAGCTACACTGAGCCACTGTGGAGTTCCAAAGTTAGCAGCTTCCCCACAATTAAAACCTAGGTAGCAGAGAGCAAGACTACAGTAAATCCAGAGAAATAACCAGGGCAAAAAGAAGCCAAACATTACAGAGATTCAATAAATCTCGTCAATATACTAGTTTTATGAACATTGGGGGGCAACAATTCACTAGTGTCTAGTTACATTGTTCAAGAGGATATGTCATTCTAAAAGTAAAATAAAGTACCCGACTAGCGATTGTCTTACCAGACATTAGGTGAACAGAGCATGAATGTTAACATAAAATGCATCAAACAAAATTATACCAGCTCTTTGGAAATGCATTCTACACCATCTATAACAGCTATTGCCTTAAGCGGCGATGATATTTTTAAATGCATACTTAAGTATAGATATAATAGAAATGAAATGATGTAGCAGACTTCATGAAGATGTTTCGATTCACTGACTGAAGAGAGTGTCTGTGAGTGCATTATAACCCCTTCTTTTCTAAGATCATTAAGCCTACTCCCTTCTTTTATACTAGTAAGCAAAAGGGAAACTTGGTGTCACACGTTTCCACTTTCCCCCAAATATATCTTTATCCATTGTGCATTTTTTCAGCAAGAACCCAGTAATCTCCTTTTTGAAACTATTAACTTATTTGTTTCAGGCTTTCAGCTACCTTTTGAAGCACAACAATGAGAAGAAGCAGTTCATTTTGTCTGTTGCCAACTTTTAAACCTAGAAATGAAGATCATCATACCATACACAGTATTGGACTGTAGGAACTAGACCACATTCTGTGATCTGTAGAAAATATATCTCACCTTTCATAGAATTGAGGACCCCACTTATATGATTATCCTAATTGAGCTCACATCATTTTGACTTTAACCATGAATGATGAGTCAAACCCTTGAACTTGAACTAAGCAGTTTCAGAGACATGCAGACATAACACTTTGAACTATGAACTTTGGAATCATGAACAGAGCAAAGAGGTGGTGGTTCTTCTGAATGAGAACAAAACCACCTCCCTAAAATTACATTTCATAGAGCATGCAATCCTCAATTTGTTTAGAAACGTATGCTTTAGGTCCACTTTTGAAGAAACATGCTAGGTGATGTCTTTCACACAATTAGAGAGAAGTATAATCAGGGTATAAATTTTGTAATAGCCATAATCCTCCTTAACGAAGAAAAATGTAAAGCAATTACCATGGCTAAATCCTATATGGTAAGCCCTTGGAAAAGTCACAACAAATTCACCCGGGTTCTGAATTAACCTGCATGAAAACCAAAATAGAAACAAGTACAATTTCAATAATGAGACCAATCAACATAATAAATAATTAATTAATATTAAAATTAATAATCAACTATAGCCTCACAGATAAAACCCAATTCAATTTCATCATGCCACAATAAAACCTTCATACCCACAAAGCTTTAAAAACATTAATTAAGACCAGAGATACTAATGAAAACAAACATACCTGAAACAAGGAATGCCTGATGCAACTACTACTTCAGGTGATAAAAGAGTTGTCTTCTCCCCCAACAATGCAAGAGCAGCTGGAATTAAAACAATTAGACCCATATTACAAAATTTTAGAACTGATGTCCAACCAATTTCACATAAACATAGACAACTAATAATAAGATGACCCAAAAAAATGAAAATAATGTACAATCCAAATAATATGATAATTTTTTATCACATTTTTTCAAACCAAAATGGACTGCAACTGTAAGCTTAAGAATTTTATTACAATTTCCAAAATATATAATCGAAACTGCTCTTCTGGTGTCTCTTTGTAAGTGCGCAAAAGAAACTAAGAATCCAAACTTTTGTAGATGAAATTTTGAATAACTGTTGGTCTCTCTATTTTTCTCCACTTTCAAGTATACAAATCAAAATTAAATATAAAGAATATTGGTAATCATTTAACTCTTTTTGTTTTACCTGAACAACCTAGGAGTTACTTTGTCTGGTTTAATTTTCTTTCTCTGTGCAACAAGTTCCATTCTGGTATCCTTTTCTTTATCCATTTGTTCCTTCTTATCTTGTTCTAAAAGTGTGCATATTATTTTTCTTTCAAGGGTCTAAACTCTAAACATTATGGAGACTCTAGTGTGACCAGAAGTGCAACTCAGTAATAATAGCTTCTCAATTGTTCTCGAATCCCTATTCAATATATATAAAAAATTATCATTACATTCAGTTCTATAACAGGCTGTGTGCTGAATAAACTGAAAACAACTAAATCAGATATAATAGAATAAGCATAAGTAAGAATTTAGTTCTTATTCGCATGTCCAGATTACTATACTTCTTAAGCAAAAGCACAAAAAAAAATTATGCAATTCATGATATGAATCTTGCTTGCTATTATAGATAAGGAAACAAATCCACAGTGAATAAGCAGCTGAGACAGATAGCTAAAGCCTGCCATGAGTTCTACCTCAGTTCATTCTCTGTTTTCTACTCATCATAATAAATTTTATAGCATAAGAGATAATAATTTGTAACCCACGATAATATTTTGAATGATATAATCAACTATAAAAGCAAGTTTCGAACCTAAATGGTCAATATTTCCTCCATAAGCTTCATTGCGAATAACTTCTTCAAAAGCAAATGCATAGTCTCCTGGGACAGCATACCAAGTCTTTGCAGAGCCAGTGTGAAGAAAATTCATGCTATGAAGCTCATGATCTTCCACATGCCATGCAAACCAGCTGAACAGCATACCAATATAGACCATTGGAGATGTAACACCAGGGATATCATCAGGCATGAAACGTGTAAGTGAGCCAGGTGACCGTGCAATCACTTGTAAATTCCAAGGACTGTTTGAAAGCTTCCAACCAGCAGTACCTTCCATTTCATTTCTAGAGTTTGATCTCTTTCGCCGAGATGAGCTTGGAGTTTCATCATTGGATAAATTTGACGGAGCTGTAGATAACTTAGGTGTCTCTGCTTCTAACAATGTATCTGAATCTTTACTAGCGGGCACATCTTCCATAACATTGTCACAGGAATTCACCACACCATCCATATGATTTCCCTTGCAATCATAACTTTCTCTACTCCTCTGATAATGCATCCTCTTTCTCCTCCGTCTATGGAAGTACTTAACTGGACTTTCTGGTTCTCCAAATCCAGACCCCGGTACATCATTTGCATATTCAATATATATAGGCTTATCGGAAGACGCTTTCCAAAACATTGCTTCCACAACCAATGGAGAGACCTCCTTAACCCCACCCAATAAGCTCTTTGCAAAAACCTTCGACTTAGACTCAAACTGTTCCAATGTATAAACCTCCCCACTTTGCCATACTTGTTTATGAACACCCAACAAGGGACCACCACCAGGCCCTTTTGCTTTCTTCCCAGTTTGTCCCAATTCTTGATGCCTAGTGGTAAAAACTGCTCTATTCTCCCCATCGTTGCCACCACCAGAACCAACATCAGAACTCACTTTCAAGGCATTCAAATCAGAACCCAATTCTGGGCACTTAGCCAAAGATTTGTTCAAGTTAGTAAGCACATATTTCTTGGAAGGTTTTGGCAATGGCGGTATCACCTTACATATACCAAAGGCACTAGCTTCCTTCTCAATTTTCGATATGTAAGCAATTGGGTCTGCGAATTCAGTGTCGGTTGGCCGAAACTCGGGCGCCAGAGGCAACCCTTTCAACCAATTGGGTATTTCAGCAATACCCATCACAACGACAATGGTTTCAAAACTACATGAACACACAGAGCAGAGCACTCAAATCCATAGCATTGTGGAACAGATATTGAAAATCACAAAAGCCACAACCAATCAAACCCTAGCTTTCGAGATTTAGCGGATTCGTCTTGATTCCCAAATTGAACTCACAATTAACCACAAAAACCGAGAAATCAACAGAAATGGAAAACGGAGAAATCGAGAGAGAAGATATGGGTAACAGAACCTGGTCGCGCCATCAACTACTGTGTGATTGGCCTGCAAAAAATAGCGCACAAAGAGAAAGAAGAGCAAAAAGAGAAGAAAAAGAATTGGCTTTGTCTAGGTTTTGAGTGACATTTCAGACGCGCATGTTAGTGCTCACACATTAGATCTAGCTAGTGTGCGCCGGTGGAGCACGGAAACGGAGCAAGTGGAGGTCACTGTCCTAAGACCGTACGATTTCGGTTGGGATTTTCTACAGTGCCCGCCGTTTGTGGGGTTATGTTGCGTCATGGGTGCGATGTTTGCTCCTAAGCGCAGGTTAGCGTGGATCGGAGAGAGGGACGTCTATGGTGTATAGAAAAGCGGTACCGATCATATTAATGGGAACTTGTGATCAAGAGCGTGAGCGATGGAGAGAGCGAGCTCAAGATGAGTAGTGTAGACGTGGTTGTATATGAACCAAACCCTCTTATTTATGGGCTAAAATACTCTCTCCGTCTCAAAATGACTGCATTGTTTGTCTAAATTTTTTGTCCCAAAATGAGTGTCATGTTTCTATTTTTAGGTTATTATATTATTGTTTTTTCCATATTAT
>JAYMTH010003782.1:0-10508 GCA_036897465.1 Pelargonium australe | reverse complement strand
ATATAATACTTGATTTTGGGGGTCAACTTCTAAACAAGTAGTCTAAATATCCATGAGATCAATACTGATGGTTCACATAGATCAACTCACTTGCGGTTTTAGTGCACTCCCTTTTATATATGAATAGGTCTTGTTGTCTTTCCATAAAGGAAGCAGAATAGATGGATGTTGGCCTGTGTCAGCTTCTCTGGAGACTAACATTCTTATTCTTCGAATGCCAGGGAGAATAACATCGTACTTGCCATCAGGAGGCCCATTTGTGAGAATGGATAGCCACATCTATCCGGATTATGTGGTTCCGCCAAGCTACGATTCCCTACTAGGAAAGGTTTGTCAAAATATTATTTTTGTTCTGTTTATCCAATGCAATTTTAGTCTGAGTGTGGGTCACTGGGTTGTGAGTAGTTGCAGCTTGTATGGCATCACACACCAGTTCACCTAGCTTGGCTTCAGATGTATAGTTTGATCCATTATGTAGTTTGGTGCTTGTTGTAGTAGCATTGGCAGGCTGAGTATTAACCTCCATTAATTCCTCATGGGGGTTTGAACAGAACGGTCTGTTCTGGCTAATAAACTGATGTATTTATCTGGTCCAGGGATGGCCTTTCCAGACCAAAGTCCTCAAATCTTGCTGAAGAGTTTTTTTTTTTTTTTTTAAATGCTTGCTGAAGAGTTTTGATTACAGTAAATAGTGTGATTTTTTTCCTCGTGTGGCTGGCACTTATTGTTTGTGCTGTTCTCCATATGGCACTTATTGTTTATGGTGTGCTCCATAGCCCAAAAATATTACTCCCTCCGTCCCAAAATAAGTGTCCTACTTTCTATTTTGAGAACAATTAAGGAGAAGTTAGTTAGTGTTGCATATTTCATCTTCTATCCACATGCACATATGTTGTAACAAACTTGAGGGAGAGTAACTAACTTATTATAGGGACATTGTTGGTAATTCATGAATAACTAACTTTCTAAAAGGAAACGAGACACTTATTTTGAGACAAATATGCAAGTAAAACAAGATACTTATTTTGGGACGGAGGGAGTATGCATTCATTTTGGAGTATTTTGGGTCGCTAAAGATTACATTGAAAAAAAAAATGTTCTTTAATTGAGATTAGTTGTCATATGAGGCTAGAAATTCTCCCCCTTGAGTCTTGCTCTTTATTTGTTTGAAATCGTGTAGCTCCCTTTATTAAATTACATTTGAGTGCTTGTTTTCAGTTTGAATTGATGTTTAACAAAAGTGAAAGGACAGAAAGGGATAGAATGCCAAATGGTTGCTTAGGCTCTGCAAGTCAAACTGAAGTATCATGTGTTCATCCTGTGTTATGTTCATAGTATATTATCTGAATATCCTTCCTTTCATATCATCACCTACTATGATGATATGTTTAAATGCTTTGCAATGTGTCAATCATTCAAGCTTGCATTGTACTTGAGACCATTAGTGTTTTTCTAGTACTGGCCTCTAATTTGATGCTTCTAGTTGGTTCTTTTAACTACTTTGGCACCATTATACCCTACTTTTCATTTGGTGAATAACTTGTGCACCTTATTGTAGCTTATTGTATGGGCTCCAACAAGAGAAAAGGCTATTGAACGGATGAAGAGGGCTCTGGACGAGACTATTATTATAGGTTAGTAAACAAATTTATGAATAAGATCACATTTGTGTCCACCTTTCTTGTTGATTGTCTTTTTTTCTAGTATGTTATTTTACTTTCTAATATCAATGATCCTTCTGCATAATGAGTTGTAAACACAGAGTTGCGCCCTGGATTTCAAACCCCAGAGTATTTCCATTGCTTGTTTCTTTGGTCACCCAGGGTATAAACTGTATTATTTTGGGTATAACCAATTTCACCATGCATTTCTCTCCATTGAATTTGGTCCTTTCCCAACACTTCAGTGCGGAATTTCTTTTGGTTCATCTAGTAGCTGATTGCAAGTAGCTAGTGATTTATGTACTGTTGAAGTGTTGGAATTTAAAACTGATTGATATACCAGTGAAGCCCTCCACTTGATAGTTTAAGCTTTTAAGTTGTAGTAAAGTTCGACATGGTATTACAGCTGGTTTGGTCTTGGGCCTGTTGTGTGGTGTTCTTGTGTTACACGACGGTGAGTGTTGAAGTATCCCACATAGGAAGTACGTGAAGTTTGAGACTGGTTGATATACTAGTTGAAACCTTCTACTTAATAACTTAAGCTTTTAGGTCGGGGTAAAATTTAACTTGTACCAAATAGGCTTATTATTGCACTGCTTCCTAGTCCAATTTATTTATTTTTTTGTAGTTTCTTACTTGAATCTATTGAATATGTAAGTTTATAACTTCATTACGCAGGGGTTCCTACAACCATTGACTACCATAAACTCATTCTTGATATTGAGGTAGAACAAGCTCTTTTAAACTTTTCATAATGCAAATTGTTACAAGTGAAACTCCCTTTTTTCTGGTGCTGCATTTGACGGTCAAATTTTGACCAAGCCAAGCCAATTTGTTTTGTACACAGGACTTCAAAACCGGCAATGTTGATACTGCCTTCATTCCCAAGCATGAAGAAGAATTACAAGCGGTAATAATTTATAGATAACTCTGTCTCTCACTATATGCATGGCAATTGACGTTCTCTTTTCGTTCAAAAATGATATGCTTTTCTTATAGAGAATTATCTAACCACTTGTGGTGCACATGCAGCCTGATGAGATCGTACTAGTAAGTGCGGCAGCTAACTAGAGTCGGAGACCAAAACCATTGGGGCAAGTGGTCTTGGTCCCCTCGAGGTCTCGAGTCCAAGCCTCCCTTCTGGTGTTGTTGATGTTGACTATCAAAGAAAAAGAGAGAGCTAGAGTCAGAGGTTGTGGTTGGTGGGAATTAGTTTGTTGTTGAGATGTACAACATTGTTATTTGAATAACCAATTAGTTATGTTGAGATGGAGAGGAATGATGTTTGTTTCCAGCGTGAGATGGGAAGAGATGGGTTCCCAATTTCCATTCCCATTCTCATTCCCATAATGTAAAAGTTCCATGGAAACGATTTTGACAACATGGTTTTTGTTTTTTTATATGGTAAATGTTAATTTGTAGTTTTGTATCCAATTCACTGATAAAAAGCTCAAGAAACTGCCTCCAATGATTCATAGATCTCAGAAAGATTGAGCATGAAAACTAAATCTAGCTGATCTAGAGGAGATAAAGAGATAGATTTTCATAAAATTGAGACTTCTTGAGTATCTTTATTATAATAGCTCATGTTTTGGAGAAAAAATTTGTTCTCCTTTGTGTTGATATTTGTTTTATATTTTGAATATTTTCCTATTTGTTTTAAGGATTAATTACCCTAGGGGTACCTGCACTATCAATAATGGACCGAATTAGTACACCTACTTTGAAATGGACTGGATTTGTACCTCTACTATTTGAAAGTGAACCCCGATCGTACCTTCCGTCATGTTCCGTCTGTTTTACCGTTAAGTCACTTTTTATTTTTATCTTCTGCCTTGCTGAAGTCTGATTACTCCATAGCTTAAGGTCAAGTGATAAATCTCCAAAAATCCGAGTGGATCATCAGTCCTAGCTTACTTACCCGAGTATTCCAAGGTATTCTTCCAGTGAATTTAGTTCTTAAGCTAGGGAAATATTTAGGCATTCCTAATTTTGGTTCCCAGCCCTCATCCAATTTAGTTCAAGGATGGCATCCAAAACAAGCTAGCTTCTTGGAAACTCAATCTCCTTTCTGAAGCCGGAAAACTGGTCTTAATTAAATCAGTAATCTCTGCCTTCCCTACTTACTTCATGGCCATATATGCCTTTCCTAAAAAGTTTACATCGCTTTGTGGCTAAGCTCTGGTGGGGACCTTAAAGGTGTGCACTAAGCTATTATTCAGCAACCAAAAGGTGCGGGAGGACCTTTTGGAAAATAGCATCTTCCCCATCCAGTTTAGTCCACTCCCTCCTTAAAACAAAATATTGTGATCCTCAGCCACCTGGGTGTGGAAGAGTCTCAAAAATGGGTAGACAATTTCTCATCCCAATGTCTCTTCCATTCCTTCCCCTTCTCCTCATATCAAACTCTCAATCCAGACAAGGTTATTTGGACTTTGTCCAAGGACAAGGATACTTTCTACTCATAACCCTGCTATGCCTAACTCTGAGTACAAATGGAGTAAGCTTTGGAGTCTCCACATCCCTGAGAAAATCAAGGTTTTCATATGGAAGTGTTAATGGAATGCTATCAACTTCACTCTGAAACCTTGGTTCATTGTGATGATAGTCAGAGGATTTGGCTGGTTTCTCCTATTTCTGCTCGCTCAAATCATTGGTCTTCAGTTCTTGCTACGTCCAATCTGGGTCTATCAGCTTTAGCTATCTTATAGCGTTTGGAAGCACACCTCCTCCTGTCACTGGGAAACAGGAACGGACTGCAGGTGGCAACAATAAGATTATGGCTCAATGTGCTTTTCCTTTGTGCTGCTATTCTCCTATGGAAGCTGAATGTCTTGCTGCTCTATTTTGTCGTCATCATCATATATTTAATGTTTCCTTCCTCACTGATTGTTCAGCTCGATTAGGGAGGATAGAGTGGTGGATACCCAGTGCAGCTATGTGGTGGAAGATCTTTTTTTGTCAACTTCTTTTTTCCACATACGGACTCAAGTCAATCCATGAACTTTTAAATTTGAATTCAAAACGATCACTGCCGATAAGTGGTTCGACTTAGAACTAAAATATATAGACGAATTATTTTTACTAAAATATATAGACGAATTATTTTTATTAAATTATTTTGTTGACGCGGTACCATATACACTAGTCACCTAAAACACCCTCTATCACAAACACTGACAAATGAAGAAAAAATGTAGTCACAAACATAGGAAAAAGAAGAAGAAAAACCCATGGGAACTAATTGCCTTTTCCTCTTTAATTAACAATTCAAACAGGAGAAGACAACTTTATATACTATATGCATCCATTATATATAGAACACTTGTGAAGTGATAACAATGACTACAATACATATAAAAGCTACAAATCCTTGTTTCTCCCTCTTTCTTTGGGTTCAAACAAGTCCCATATCTCTACCAACAAAAATTCCATCCAATGGTAACTTGGATTCAAACCCCTCCAATACATACAATACAATACAATACTATCTAGTATACTATTCTTATCTTAATCTTATGCCAAAAGTTTTATTCAGAAGTCTTTTCTACTTCTTTACCTTTTCCTTTATTAGTTTATAGTATAGGTACTTACTACTTAAGCCAAAGCCTATGCTGCAGCAACTCCAGCAAAAAACGGCATTGGACCAGAGCAGGGTGACACCGAGTACTCCAGCGGTTTCATTGCTTCACTCCTGCATTTTTCTTTGCGCTTGACGCTTCTCATATGTTTATCGCGACAATCGCTACTGCAAAATGCCTTTTCTCCTCTGCATACAAATACACCAGTTATACGTTTGTGGGTGAATCATGAATGCTCTAAACGACGGGTGGGTGAGGATGAAAAGATGCTCCCAGCTTTAAAGTCAATATCGCACCAAAAGTATATACCCAAAAGAATTGGCACCACAACATACAACCAAAAAAGATCCACTATGCATGTCATTTTCACAGCATGTCACTAAGAAACTGATAAATGAGAGTGCTATATGTAGAAACAACACATGAAAACGTCCCATCTTTCATTAAAAAAAATCTCATCTGATTTGAGACAGAAAATGGCAGACAAAAAATCCAGCACCAACTATATTTTGACACACCCAATACTGAATAAAATCAACAAAAGATACTTTCAAACACAATGAAAAATTGTAAAATTTCTGAAACTCGAACCTTGCTCCAAATACCAATAAGTAACAGCTAAAAGAAGACCACAAGGAGGCCTTAGGAGTATAACATTAAAATCCTATACGCATGAGGGGTAATATTGATAACTTTTCAAGGAGCATAAGCTCGAGAGCGAATGAAGAAAAATAAACAGCGACTAATTAGCTGATAACATATTGCTTTGAATGATCACAAAGAAGACTGACAGCTGACTGCAATCACAGATGTAATTCATTCATGTTTATCATGGAAAAGCTTATTTTCCTCTGTGACTGTATAGAAACAAATTGGGTATCCTACAGAATAGTAGTAACATCCAAACTTACATTCTATAAATGCAAATAAAAAAAAGAAAAACAGGATGAACAGTAACAACTACATGTTTAATTAATGCATGCTTTAATTTCTTTTCTAAAAAAAACAGATGTGACAAACCAGCACAAATCTGAAAATCATAACCTATAAAATGCAATGATTGAGTGCCAAATCCCTATAATGAAAAGATAATGTTTACCCAAATCCTTTATGTAACAGAATTTACAGCTATTTGTAGGACAACGAAAAAGATTCAAATCATCATTGAGTTAAATGATTTTAGTTTAAGGACTCAACCATGCTTCTGTAGATAACAAATCAATAATAATAGAAGGTAATTTAGTAGGTGCAATAATTGAAGAGACTTTTCAATCTGTTTCCTATGATAAGGGCATTCTCTTCGCAGCGATTAGGTAGACACTAGACAATAATGAGCAAAATCAGTATATTACTATTTTGCCCTTTTTTTTATTGGTCAAGGTTTAAATAAAACAAATAATGGGGCTACATTTGGTTTCACATGAAGACTTACCAAGTTTATTGCTTCAGCCTCTATGGAATTCAATGACAATCGACATGACCATATAGACATTTTATTGTCACTTAAGAAATGAACTTTTGATCATTTATGAAAGAGTTTCAAAGAAGAGACGTCTAGATCCATTTCTTTAACTTCTTTACTATTTAACCAAACGTCACACTCACACACACACGACGCAAACCCTAATTACATGGATGGCCAGGAAGTTAATTATTGAAGCTACCTGGATCATTTGATTGAGGTAGGTAAATTCTTGAACTATAACTGAATATTAGATCTTGTACAGTCTGGAGTCTACAATGACTATTGCCACTTAATGATCTCACTTATTTTGTATCATACAAATTCCAGAGACTTGCACACACTTCCTTACCTTCTCGACCCAGAGGAACAAACAAGTCTTAAACCCACATACAAAAGTTACAATCTAGCTATTCTATAAGTTTTACTCGATATTCAACATAGGTTCGGGTTAAGGGAATTAAGAACAGTTGAACCTAAACTGCTGCTAATCGAGGGGCTTCACAGATATCTTAAGTTGCAACAAGTCAGCAGTCCAGATTGATAAGACTCAGTCTCAAACAGGAACCATTACATTATAAATACAGGACCACAAAACTGTTCAATTACTATTGAATAGGAAATAAAACATCATAAAAGAATCTATTCCAGCTTGACTTTGGGTAAGTAAAGTCTATCTTGAGCCCTAAAAACATACCAAACACAAAGATTAAACTAAAATAAAGAAGTTAAAAAGAACTCTTAAACAATTATGCTCACAAGCAATATCAGCAGATCATAAACAACCACCCATGCAAAATCGAATCAAGTCAGACATGAATCAGATTCATCATCAAGAATCAAAAACCACAAACAACCCATATCAAATCAATCTCCATAGTAATAAAAAAGAGGAATATTTCAACAGATAGAGGACACCATCTATACCTGTACATGAAAATGTCCAGTCCATGAAGCTGCTTGTTGCAGAGGTAGCAACAGCTCAGAAAATCAACAGCCCTGAACTCCATCCTCATCTCACCGCCCAAATTCAGAGGCGAAGCAGAGAACATGGCCGCACTCACCACACAAGCAGCAGCGGCAGCGGCGGCGGCAGAGCAATCGCCACCAGCTATCCCATTCATCTTGTCATCGAAGTACACGCGTTTCTTCACCGAGCTGTTCCCGATGTGTGAAATCACACACGTGTAGCTCTCCGACAACTCGTCCACCACGGCGGCACCGCCGTCTCTCTCCGAAACTACCCTCCTCGCCGGCGGGACTATCGGAATCGGGTTCGATCGCGGCGACAGCGACAAATTCGCAGCAGCTCCGGTGAACTTGGCGGAGAAGAAGGCCTCGCGGGTCTGATTCGAATCGGTCATGGCGGCCACAATTCCCAGCCCGACCACTCCCCCTTCGAAATTCCTCGGCGATTTCATCGATTTCTCCGAGGAGAACGAACCCGGCAAGGTGGCGAAGAGGGATAGATTGATGTTGGGTCTCTTTTTCCCAGCAAAATTCTCCATTTTCTCGGGAAAATCCGCAGATGGGTATCTCAAATTCCCCGATTTCTTAAACCACACTCACTCAGCTGAGCTCCCAACAAAATAAAAATGAAAATATGGCTAGAAAATTGCGGAGAAACGCTAAATTGGGGGGAGATTGATGATTTTTGTTAGAGAAAAGAAGAGAAGACGAAGAAAGGTGACACGTGGAGTGATGGAGATTTGTGCAGAGTATCTGAGAGAGAGATTTGAGCTAAACTAAATACAGGTAGGAGTGAAGCACAAGCAAAAGCATCAATGGAGATTCTTTTTGGCTCAATATAATCGCACAGGAGAGAGAAATGGAAGATGATGATGATGAAGAAGAAGACCAGATCCACCTTTCAGCTCTCTCTCTCTCTCTCTCCGAGTCTTCTCTGAAGAAGAGGACTCTGGTTTCACCAGAACAAAATAAGAATATAAACAGTTTCAGCACTAAATTATTGGGTTTATTTTTTCAAATTTGCCCCATAACTTTGGTTTATTATATTCCAGTCAGATTTTCTTTTTTAGGAGTATCGATTTATGTTTTCCTTTGTTTGTCTACCTAATGGTAGCTTTTTTTAATGGGAAAGTTCGTAGCTCAGTCCATTGAATGTTACACCATTACAGAAAGATAAAATTGAATCCAACAGTAAATCTAACAAAATTATAATAACCGAAAGAACTAAAGTAACAGAAAGTAGCAACCGAAACAAAAGAACCTCAAAGCCTCAACCCCAAAACCACGTACTCTATCACATTTAGTACAAAAAAAAAAAAAAAAACCCAAATCAGGGAAATTTGGTAAATCCTCATCCTAATCTGTCGGATGTCCATACGCATCCACCAAATAGCCACCACTAGAACCTGTCGGACCAGACCCCGCCTACCTCGGCTCTCCCGTGACCTGATCCTATCATGAAAGTCTCCCTCCATCCCTTTCTTGGCTCTTGGCGAATCGGACCAGACGGGTTCTCAACTTGTAAGTTTTTTGTCCCTTTATTCTCCGCTTGACCTTCAGACCCATCTTCCACAGAAACCGTCCCTCTCTTATGTTTAAAAATTGAAGAAATTTTTAAAAACAATCCCAAAAGCTCTTTCCACCATCGGGTTCTTCATAGCCTTATAACAATCACAAATCTTTTCGATATGTCTCAATCAACCACTATAGTAACAAAAAGTTGGCAACTTTTTGTATTGGAACATAATAACACGGCATCTGATACCTGCAAACTCTAATATGGCCTTCCTCCTCAACGGGTTCCTAGTGTCAAAACGAACCTGAATCCGCGTATATGACCCCCATCCTCCTCTAAAATTCAGTGGGTCTGCCTCCAGAAATTGGTGACCGCATTCCCAATATCCATGCATACTCTGACACATAATTCATTGGTATACCCCTTGCCTGGATCCACCTGTCGAGCATATTCAACTCAACAGCATAAGGGTTGTCACCCGACTTTAGGCGCTCCATATATAATCAGAACTCTCCCATTATATGTCCAAGGCCCCTACTTTTTCAGCTTTTTTTGCATTGTCCTCATCATAAACTTAAATAAGAATCGAGTTTGTTTATTCAGACTCCAAGAGCGGAGAGGGGTTGAACAATTCCTTTATAGTCAACCCCAATTTCGGTCTCCACAACCATGCAGTCATTTATTGCATGTAGATGAAGTTGATCGGAGAATCCGTAATAAATCTCCTCGCAAAGCTAATCACCACCCTGACCCCTTAACCATCAGCGCATCCCTAGACCCATATTTGATGACCACAACGTCATCATCAACCTCCATGGATGAACCTCACGGACAGCATCATCCACACCTAGATCAACTAAACGGGAGACACCCGTCTCACCAAAGTCGTCGTCGAACTGGTATCAACTATCGTTACAAACACCGGAAAACTCTGCTTCGCCTCTGCTACTTCCGCCGCGCTGAGACCCTACCAGATGCATGACTTTTCGCATTGCACCAGCAGAACATCGGTTCTCTCTTGCGAATCAACAATCACTCCATACAACAAAACCAAAAATGAATGGATCTCCATCCGCCCCCACTACCTTATAGCAAATCCTAGCCCCCCTTCAATAAATCCTAATGGTTGTACACTACAGAGAGAAAAGGTCACTTGGGGTATTTGGTTGAATCAAACTTTATTATTATTAGAAATTAATTTGATCTAGTTTTTTCCTGTCTACCTAATGGTAGCTTTGTTTTGTGTCAAATGTATTTTTAGAGTTTTTCACATAAATTAAAAAGTTTAATAAAATAAATTATTTATTTAAAATATTGTG
>JAYMTH010003781.1:0-10509 GCA_036897465.1 Pelargonium australe | reverse complement strand
TCTATCTAATTCTCATTATTGTATTTCCCACTTAATTTGCTTGTGCGGTTCTTTTATTGATCATGGATCACGCAGTACAAATCTTGATAACAAAATCAACTCATTGTGTAAATAACCCAATACGGGTTCATAGTCAATAACATCTTCACCATAATGTATCATTTATGCTGATACGTAAGAAATCATAGGTAAGATGTTCAAGTAATCTTTGTTAAGAGAAGAAAATAATCATGGAATTGGTATAGATCTTATCTGTCACATTTTGTTTCCAATCAATAGGTAGAGAGTAAGGAAGAGAAGAATTGAAGGCAATGTTTAGTTTTCTTGCTAGTGAATTATTGATGGAAAACTCTTGATAATGATAGATGCAGCTTACATACATGCATGTACTACATAATTACATCAAATGTTTAATATTATCAAATTAATGCTCTCATTTTCACTCTGATCTTTTACAAATACATCTCATTTCAGTTGATTTGTTTCAAACTAATTATTCCAATTGTTGGGCATATTCTTACAACTAAACCATCACTTCGGAATGAAGAAAAAACGAGTGAAATCTGGAACCAAAGATAGCTTTCTAGTTGCATAAAATAGCAGAAATAATGTGAAAAGCCAACATACTTAAGGTCAAAGAAATTAACTACAAGTAATTTGTCATCACAACACATGCATACAAAGAGAGCTTATGTTGATATCAAGATTCACCCGACTCCCCCACCACTTCCCGAAACTAAACTCATTCTTTTACAGAAAATTTTAACATATCAAGAGTATGGATCCTAACAGAAAAGATTACTAGGGCACTTGACAAGGAATGCCGATGCTCCAGAGCAGATCACCTACGAACTGGTGGTCCACCCCTACCAGGTGCTGTTCCACGGCCTGCAGCCTGAGCCTGCACAGAATAACATTAAGAATTGGACACATTCCTCCATAATACAAAGAAACAATATAATAAAAGTCGCAACAATAGAAGCCCAACACAAAACTGGATTGACTGTACTTTACTTTACGTCTACAAGTTCAACGGCAGAGAGCACTACTTTCACAATAAAATTCACAGGACTCAATTTGCAACTTTTGGCTCAGTTTGAACTAAGAATTCAATGGTGCTTCTCTATGCTAATCGAGATATGGTATTTACATGTTGCTATGAACTCATAAACATGTTTCTGAAAAGTTGCATATGCATGTTGATTTGCAGCGACTCACTTGTCAAATTATTAAGCTCTGATCTTATATTTTTGTATAGTTACAAATTAAATGTTTCTTTTAGTGGTATACATGTGAAATTGTTAATCTCTGAGCCATACTTTTCCAAAATTGTGCTGCAAGCCACAACTGAATTAAGATACAGGAAATACAGAGAAACTTACTCTAGCCCGCATTGCAACAGCTCTTCCCCTTCCAACTCCTAGAGATGAGCTCTTCCCCTTCAATAAGTAACAAAAACATAGGTCAGAAATTGTAAAGGAAGTATATAAATCTGATGACTTCAGAAGGGAACATACCTTGATTCTAGCATCCAGGCGTTTGAACATAGGAGCATTCTTCAGCATGTCTGGTATGACCATAAACCTGTTGAAATTTGATGTTATTGTCAAAGAGAATTAGTTATGATCAAGTAGAACAAAGTAAGCCAAGTGATATAAGACATTTAGTTAGGATACCTGACTTTGCTGCCTCGAATGAAAACATGCTCAAGCTGTGAGACCTTCCCATCCTGTGAAAGAGCCAACCAAAGTAAATAAACGAAGGAAAGGCAACAGCTTAGATGGAAACAGGAATGTCCCTTTCACATCCAATTGATAAATCACAAATTTATAAAGATCTCATATTATTTTCTATAAACAGAATTGAGGAAAAAAAGTTGAAAAGAAAAGGGAAAACAAAAACAATCACCAAATGAGAAATACAAGAGACTCGTGCCACTCATAGAAACTTTTCCACATTGGAGCAGTCCTATATCATAAACAATGCCAACACCGGTTCACCGTGATCATACCATAAACAACTTCATCACCATTACATCGTGTAATTTCCTATTTCTGAGTGCTCTACCTAGTGGACGCATTCATTACAAGCATAATAAAATCTCAATGGAGATGATATGTGATACTGTGAAATAAATAACACAACAAAGGGCATCATTATTAACCAGGAAGAAAAGTAAAGAAAATTTATTTCTCATCTAATTAGTAATATTAAACATTGTACATTCTTTACTGTCACTGTAATATGCTGGCAGCTGAATTACACAAATGAGTCAGAAAACAAGAGCAAGGACTTCAAATCATAAAGATCACGATACATGTCAAGACAAAAAAGAAAAAAACATGGCATATGATATAGGAGAAGGGAGCACTTTGCAGAAGAAAACAAACGCTCAGAAGGCTTGCAAGCATGTGTAGGAGTTTACGAGGGGCAGGATGTGATGCAGCAGCACTCTCATGTTGCTCGACGTAATCGTGTCCAACATGCATATAATACTTTGATACTCTTAGAATACGAGTCGGATACTAGATTTTTTGTGTCCTCCCCTATTTTGCCAAGATGATCGACTAGTCGATTTCATCATCAATGCCCAAAACCTCATTTTTTGTCAATTTTAAATTTCAAGTCTAATAATTGACTTTTTTTTAGAACATCATCTTTAGTCATTGTCTTAACCTCCAACCAAATTAATGATACAAGCAAATATACGACTTCAATGAGTTAAAAAATTAGCTTGGCGGGATTAAATGAACAAAAAAAGATGTTTGGATACTGATCATGATATCGAATAGCTAAGATATTATTGATGATTATTAAAAAAAAAAAAAAGTTGAGCGATCAAACTTAATATGAGTGTATAGTAGGAGGATCATTTATAAGTTTAGCCTTTCATTTAAAAATAATAATTAGAATTGTGTCCAACACTCTAGAACACTTTGATAAACACAATGAAACACATTAGACATTTCAAAGAGAGTAGAGCTATCATTTATTCCTTCATAGGTGTCAATCACTTCTTTCTAAAACACCCATATTCAAAAGAAAAAAGAAATTTTCATATTCAATAAAGAAATGTATGGTTTTTGTACAAAGTTTTAATTCATAGCAAAATATCTTTGCCTTCAAGACATCTCAATCTTGACACATGATCTCCCATCTGTTTGTATTCCTGGTTTTGATTTAAATGATGTCGATACTTTATTCAATGTTTAATACAAATGAGTTTCTAATTTATTATTTTGTAATAGTAATTGTGAATCGCCACTCCGTCCTAATGTGTTGTATCTCATACTCATATTTGTATTCGTACAACAATGTGGGCAGGAGGATAAAAATAAATAAGAGTAAGGTTCTACCACATAAAAATATAAATAATAAAAAACATAAAATTTTAATCTGCGACTATTAGAAATGTTCTACAAGCTTCAACTGACTTAAATTGTTTCAATTTAATCAAGTGCTGGAATAAGCTATACTTAAAAGTTATGACATCTTCCCCTCCTATACAATTCTTTAACAGACAGCTAAGTTGAACTGTTAAAGAAAAACCAAGATCTTCGTCAAAGTTTTTGAGAATCCAATGGCTCAAACACAGTACACACTAGCATTCAAAAGACATTTTTAATTGTCAAAAGCCATTCCGCTCTATTTACATCCATCTCCAGGATTAATGAGCAATAGTATCCAAAATTATAATTTCCTTTCCTCCATCCATTCCCACCAACCAAAGGCCTCAACATAGTTTCCACCGATATCCAACTAATTCCTAATTAAACACAATTTCAGATCCATACGAAACCCGCACTATTCACGCATATCTAGGGTTTCAAGTAACTCAAAAAAGTCGAAATTTGAGATTGAACACGGATTCAAACATAAAAATGGAGAAAAAACAAGGAATACAAACATACCTTGGCAGTGTAGGTGATGTTCTCAAGCTGACAGTTCCAGTTGTCCTCACACTCGATCATGCTGCCTCTATAAAGCTCCCCGCTCTTCAATTCTACAGTGACGATGTGCCCAGACGCCTCGTGCAGTAGCTTCACTGGTATCCCCAAGCTCCTGCTCATGGCTTCCGTACAGTTTGTGCTCTCTGTAAAACCCTAGCTAACCCCAGTTCCGCTCTGCTCAGATTTTGCTCCTCTGTTACACTATTTAAATACTTAATTTATATTTTTATTTAGAGCGGTATTACAGGGCACTTTTGCAATTACTGAACATAAACAAGGGCAATTCAGTAAAAGGAACGTTCGTAGTCTTCATTAGGGTAATTCTGTCATTTCCTTATGTGACTCTTGACGTGGCGAGACAGAATCGTGACATTTGGACAACTGCAACGTTTGCTTAAACGAACGGCTACAGGAGAAACATTTACATCAGCACGAAAGAAGCGATCAAGCCAGATAAAGTGATCTTCTCTCAGCCGTCCGATCATTGGTAGATTTTACTGTCTGTGGAACTGGAACAACTGTAAAGTCGAGACTAAAATAATAAATAAATAAAAATCGGTGCTTTAGTTTCCGTTCATATTTTGACGGACAAGGAGGCTTCACGTGGAGAACTAGCATATGCTTTGCTTCTATATTTGCTTCCAAAAGCAATCAAATCTTCACATTTCATCTAACAAAATGAAGGATTTTTCGGAACTGTGGGTCCAAAGGGCCAATGATTGAGATTTTTTTCTGATTAGTGTATAAATAATCGGAAATGTACTTTACGAACGTGAAGTGTGTCACAGTGAAAAGGTTCAGAGGGAGTGAGCTTGGCGAAGAAGATGATGAATAGCGCTTGTGCTCTCATTTGGTCTCCTGGTTTTGGGTCCTTGTCACCGAACAGATTATGCAAAAGGGTAATTTGTTCATTTCAATGTTTGAATTTGTTTTGATCTATATAACAAAACAAACCTTGTTTTTTGTGTTTCAAATTGTGTTTTATGATTATGCATTTTTCTGCTTGAATTGGTTGCTTTATTCTGCATGATCTTCATATGGGTTTTGTTAGTTTAATTTGAACATGTGTGTTGGATGCTGATGTAGCCTGTTGTGTTCAAGTATTGCCTATCTGTCAGCTAAACTTGGTTCAATGTGAGGTAGTTGTTTTTGAGTGTGTTGATCGACCCTTTTTTCTGTTGGTTTCTGGTTTTACTTGCATTAGAGAATGAATGAAAGTATGATTGATTCCAATATTATGATTACTTGTGGGTGATTTTCCTCAGAAGTGATTGATTTCGAGAATCCCTTGAAAATGCAGAATTCGGAAACCTCTTCAAAACCCTGGAAATTACACCCCAGTTCTAGAAAACATTCAGCTATATAGAAGTCAGATCCTATTTGGTTGGGAGCCTATTTATGTACTCAGTTTACTGTCTGCCCAACTGTCTATAAAATGGCACAACAGTGGTTTAAAGGGTTCTCTTTATCATTTGATGCATTAATAGTGGTAAATTATCATGGTCTTATAGGGCTTCAGCTGGCTTCTTAATTGCCTTTTCCCTTATCTGAATGTTGTATGGTTTTACTTGTCATCGCAAGAGTTCTGCCGCATGAAACTTAACATGGAAACTTTAATTTGCTTGAAAACGTCCCTCTTCCTGATCTCTCATCTGATGCTAAAATGTAGAACCTTTATAGCTATGCGGTCTTTTTTTGTAAGCTTTAGAATTATGCAACGTCTCGTCTGAAATATAACTATACAACTTCCATAGCAGCCTAAATGTGTTCATTGCAGGTAAAGATATTAATCTTGTATTCAAATGTCTGATAGTATGCAAGATGCTATTTGATCAATTGGCTCTAGCATTACCTCAGTGTTACTCAAATCTTTTTTCTAACATGGTACTTTCTTGTTTTACTTATTGGCAGATTTCAACGTATAACTACCATCTTACCAGACAACACCCATTTGGTATATCCAGTAGATCCCCAAAGCTACCTGGTCTCTGCACATTTCTGATGACACCCAGGCTCTCAACGTGTGGTAAGGTATGTCTGCAGTTCTAACAAGCCAACATGGAGCCATTGGCTAGGAGCCTATGGGTTGTCTCACAAAGTTTTGTCTGTTTGGACCCCTCAAATTTTATTTGATTGTTATCAAATAGAGCCCCTATATATGGTTTGATTGTGTATTTAGATTCAAAGGGTGGAACTATTTTTTAGCGCCCGTCAGTTCATCATCCCCATGATGGATGCAAGAATGACTAACTCTATCACATCTTGACATGGTTTTCTATTGGACTACCCTTTAATGATAATCAGAAGAAGAACAAGGTTCATACAACTGGACTCGTTCAGAAAATTAGTGTGCATTTAATGAATGTATGGGCAGCACCCATGATTTTGTTTTGAGTAATAATTATTATCTTCACTTTTCCTCCCTAGATATTTTGTCTATTATATGCTTATTATTGTTGCTAAATTGCAATCTGGATCTTTATGTTGGCTAGGTGGAGCGTAGACCTGCTACCTTGGCAGATCACAATGCAGCAATGACAACCATTGAGCAAGATATTGAAAATATCAGTATATTCAATATAGATCCTAGCTTGGAACAATATAAAGATCATTTCAGATACAGAGTGAAGAGATATGTGGATCAGAAAATTCTTATCGAGAAACATGAAGGGAGTCTTGAAGAATTTTCACTAGGTGATGGTTTAGTCTCTTGTGTTTTCACATTTGTATGCAAAAAAGAAAATATAGGAATTACTTAACATTGCACATTAAAAAAGGTGATTAAACATAATCCAACCTAAATTAATTTGATCGCCTGAATGGAATCTGTTTGACATGCAATTTTGCTTAGTCATGAAAGTCATGCATAATGTTTATGGTCTTGCTTTCTTAGTTGTTCCCTTGGCTGGATCCCTGATATCCCTTCCATGTTGTTTGACTTATCTGGTTTCTTGCCTTGATTAATTAGTATTAACTGAGCACAAAAGTCCTAATTTTTCCTCACTTTGTAGGTTATTTGAAATTTGGATTTAACAGGGAAGAGGATGGCATTGTGTACCGTGAGTGGGCCCCTGCTGCTCAGTGAGTTTGTTGTTTGCGTTTTTTATTTTGCTTGACTTAGTTAATTATTCAACTAAAATTGACCTTTTCCTATTCTGTAGGGAAGCACAAATTGTTGGGGACTTCAACGGATGGAATGGTTCCAACCACAAGATGGAAAAGAATCAATTTGGTGTTTGGAGTATCAAAATTCCTGATTCTGGTGGAAACCCCGCCATTCCTCACAATTCCTTAGTCAAATTCCGATTCAAGCATGGTAATGGAGTTTGGGTTGACCGAATACCTGCGTGGATCAGCTATGCTACTGTGGATCCTACAAGATTTGCAGCACCATATGATGGAGTATATTGGGACCCCCCACAATCTGAAAGGTGTCATTTATTTATATTTTAGTTTAACCCATATTAGATCAGTGGTGTATCTTCCTTGAATAGTTAAGCAAAACTATTTGACAAGCCAATGCCGCAATGGACTCAAATGAGGGTATGTTTGAATATGCTCTATTTGTTATAAACTTGCAGTCTGAAAGTAAAAGGAAATGACATTAGCACTTGCTTTTTAACATTAATAGCGTGGAGAAGTTCATAATATGTAACATGAAGAGGAAAATTAAACTGGGAATGCAAGTAGTGCTAATTGTATAAAACTCATTACATATTATATAGGAGCTTAATCCCAATGTTGAAGTCACATATGAGATACTGAACTTCTTGGCATCTGTGATTCTGTTCACCCATTTGAAATGAATCAGGGGATTTAGTTAATGTTAAACTCATTCCATTTATTTCATTTATAATGCAGGTATCAGTTTAGGTATCCTCGTCCACCGAAGCCTAAGGCCCCACGGATATATGAAGCTCATGTTGGTATGAGTAGCTCTGAACCTCGCATCAACACATATAGAGAATTTGCCGATAATGTTCTGCCTCGTATTCAGGAAAACAATTATAACACAGTCCAGTTGATGGCTGTCATGGAGCATTCCTATTATGGATCATTTGGGTATCATGTCACAAATTTTTTTGCTGTGAGCAGTAGATCTGGGACTCCAGAGGATCTTAAGTATCTGATTGATAAAGCACATAGCTTAGGCCTAAGGGTCTTGATGGATGTTGTTCATAGCCATGCAAGTAACAATGTTACCGATGGGCTCAATGGATTTGATGTTGGCCAAAGCTCACAGGAGTCATACTTTCACACCGGGGAGCGAGGCTACCATAAGCTGTGGGATAGCAGACTATTCAATTATGCTAATTGGGAAGTCCTCCGCTTCCTTCTATCCAACTTGAGGTGGTGGCTAGAAGAGTTCAAATTTGATGGATTTCGCTTTGATGGAATAACTTCAATGCTTTATCAGCACCATGGCATCAACTTCTCATTCTCAGGGAATTATAATGAGTATTTCAGCGAGGCAACTGATGTCGATGCTGTTGTTTATATGATGCTGGCCAATGGTTTAATTCATAGCATCTTACCAGATGCCACTGTAATTGCAGAGGATGTTTCTGGTATGCCTGGACTTTGTCGATCTGTATCTGAAGGGGGGATTGGTTTCGATTACCGCCTTGCAATGGCTATTCCTGACAAGTGGATTGATTACCTAAAGAACAAAAACGATGAAGATTGGTCAATGAAGGAAATTTCTTGGAGCTTAACAAACAGAAGATACACAGAAAAGTGTGTAGCATATGCCGAGAGTCATGACCAGGTATGAGGTGTTCCTATTCGTGGTAAATACATATCAAACCCACTTTTTCTTAAGTTCTGAATTTGTCCCATTAGCAATAATAAAGGTTTGGAAATGGTTTGGCTAATAAATTTTTGAAATTTAGGATTTGTTACATTTTCTGGAAAATACGTGATTCCAATTTACAAGTTACTTGTTAACTGGCTGACTGATGATCCTTGCCATTCGTTATGGTTTCTTACTCTTTTGCAGGCCATTGTGGGTGACAAGACTATTGCATTTCTTCTAATGGATAAAGAAATGTATTCTGGTATGTCTTGTTTAACAGATGTTTCTCCTGTGATTGATCGAGGGATAGCACTTCACAAGGTTTGTTCTATTCCAGATTATTGTGAATACTTTTGGGGGATTGTGGTTTCTTTTATGTCTCAGCTGGTTAATGTTTTTGTCCTCTAGCGCGTAGTTCTCATTTTCCTCAGATGCATGGTTAATTGGTTATACTGAATTGGTATGATAAAGTGAATACACTGCCGTATTCCATCACTATTGTTAGGAGTCAGCACTCTCTTGTCTCTAGATGTAGTTCTCGTTTTCCTCAGATGCATGGTTAATTGGTTGTGCAAAATTGGTATGATAAAGTATATACACTGTAGTGTTCCATAATTATTATTAGAATTCAGCACTCAGTTGCTCTCTGCTGAATTATGTTTTTGTGTATCTGTGTTTATTTCTCTCTCAAATCATCATTATCTCTTGCAGATGATACATTTTATAACCATGGCTCTAGGAGGTGAGGGGTACCTTAATTTCATGGGAAATGAGGTATGAACTTTAGTCCATTCTTGTGCCTGTCAACAGACAGATGTTATCTCTGAAAATAAATCATTTGGAGAGACTTCATAAAGTTTCAGCTCTTGGAAATAATTAAGTTATGGTCAGCCCATTTTCATCAATTCGTCTTTTAACATTTATTAGAGATGTATTAAAAACATTCAGGCGACAAACAGTCAGGAATGATCAGCCCATACCTTTTTTTTTTTTTCCTTTTCTATTTTTGTGGCTATGATTTAAGGATATACATTCATAAACTAAATATCTCTTCTTCTATCAGAACGGTGAATGCATTTTTGTTTTAGAGTCAAATGATAAAATTGTGCTGATTTATGACTCCCCATGCATATTAATTGGTATAATGATTTATGAAATTATCTTTTTGTGATGACTCTTAGTTTGGGCATCCCGAGTGGATTGACTTCCCACGAGAAGGCAATGACTGGAGTTATGATAAATGCAGACGCCAGTGGAACTTGGTTGATACAGATTACTTAAGATACAAGGTGAATAATTTTGTTTCAGAACTTCTGTTGGTTATCTTTTGTTATTATTTGTAGTTGTTTTCTATTATTATGGATCGAGTAGTTGTTATTGAACTTTCATTTATAGCCAACTCTTTACTTGTCTTAGGCAATTATTGGTGATATGCCACAAACCGTTTCACATAAGACATCTTTGCTTTTAATTGATAGTTTCTTAACATCCCAAATTAACTCGGTCAGAGTCCATTTGAAACTTTAAGATTATGTGCACATTCATGTTAGCTAATGACATGTGATCATTGTAACATAGGTGCCACTGCTCCTCCCACGCTGTGCGTGTGTTTGTACATGTGGTACATATACATATGCATGTGTTTGTGTGTACCTGTGCATGTCCCAGTGTTTAGAAGTGGATGTGAGTGTGTGTTCATATTTGTAGGATTTTTTTTTTTTTTTTTTAGAAAAAAAAAAAAACAAACTGATTAAGCTAACAACA
>JAYMTH010003780.1:0-10509 GCA_036897465.1 Pelargonium australe | reverse complement strand
CAGTCCGTTAAATGTAAAGTTCGTAGTGTCTGTTTGTTATGGGTAAAAGTTCATAGGGGCTATCTGTCATTAGTCAATAGTTCATACCATCTAGTGTAATTAACCCTTTCTAATTTCCACATTTATCCCTCAGGCCACCCCAGCCCCGCCCATCTTCCCCATTTGTCTCTCTGGTTCTCTCGTAATTTTCACCATTTCCGTCCCATTCCTGCACACACTCACTCCCTTCTCCGGCGATCTGTCCTTCCCCGGCACTGTCCAATTCGTTCCTATCTCACCCTATAAAGCTCCAATTTTTCTGTTTTGATGTGCTTTTTGTTCGAGTTAGGGTTTCGCTATCTGATTCCGATCCCCCTGCTCGTTACGATTCGAGTTCTCTATTCTTGTTTACTGATTGGGGATTAGGGTTTTGTAAATCCCATTTGAGTGTCGAGCATTGCTCTCGGAATCGAAGTTAGGGTTTTAGGGTGACATACGGCGATGCCGAGGAGTTCGCGGCACAAATCGGGCAAGCACAGTTCGAGGGATGCCAGGGATTACTCGGACTCGGAAAAGGATTCGATCTTGAAGGAGCGGAAGGTTAAGGAAGAGAGTAGCAGTAGAGTCTCCAAGGAATCGTCGGCAGATAAGAGGAAGCTTGATTCCAAGGACGCGTACGGTACTGGAAATGGAGATTATTCCGATGGTTATGGCTCCTCTAAGAAGCGGAAGGAGCGTACAGTCGATGATGGCGTGAGTGATAGGTGGAATGGAGGCGAGGAGGAGCGTGGCGAGGGCTCGAGAAAGTCCAAGACTTCCAGTGATTCAAAGAGTAAGAGGAAGGAGGAGAGTGAAGGGAAGCACAGGGAGTCAAGTAGGAAGGATAGAGAAAGTGGAGCAGAGAGGGAGAGGAAGGGGAAAGAAGAGAAGAGTGACAGACTGGCTGACAATGAAGAGGAAAGGTCTGCCAAGCAGTTGAAGGAAATTACTGGTAAGGTAACTGGTTGGATTGTTGTTCAGGATGAATCCAATAGCTTGAACAGAGGTGTTCCTATATGTTTATACATGTCTATGCGTGTGTAATTGGTTTTTGTTTGCTTGTGGTGTGATGAGTGGTTCTATGGAATGTGATAGCATAAAAGTATCTGATATTAGATCTTAAAACACTTATTGTATTAATTGTAGATGGCTGTACTTTTTGAATGCTCTGAAGTATTAGCATCTAAAACACATATCTAGTGTCTGTCTTTGTTCCTTAGGTGATATTCGTCTAATTGTGGAACCACTAATATACGTTTTCATTCCTTTCACCTCTGTTTCTTTGGCATTGGCAAAATTTGCCCTTTGTACTTGAAATTGTGCATGGGTCAAAATATCTTTTAATCTTCATGAAACTGATTTCTGATTTAAGTAAGAATATATGAAAAATTGGGTTCTTTGTTAAGATTTAATTGTTACCGATTAATTTAAGTATTTGTGATTAATTTTGCTTGTTTATATGTCTTAGGAACAGAAAGTGATATGGTTTTAACTTCTGCATTTATGATTAGATATGATAGTGTACATTGATGTCACATTGTTGACTGTAAAATATCCCTAACTGGATCATTATGGTTGAATGTATTTGGATTAAGATTCTATCCGTGAGTTTGTTTTGGTTGGATCTACTTTCTAAATTGTTACTGGTTAACTTTAATGTTAGCACTGAATTGTATTTGAGTTGTGGACAGTAGAGCTAAGCTTCTAAAGGGTGATATTGTGAAAGGAGACACTATAGGACTGAATTGTGAAATAAATATGCTGAAGTTTCTCTGTTTAAGTACTTTAGAGATTGTGTACGCCATTCTAGAATATTGCGCAGTTAGGGTCTCAAGTTTGCCAGTTCATCAAATTATCCCATGTGAAAGAAGCTCCCTCTCTCTCTCTCTCAAACATGCAATTAGATCTTATGAACTGTGATAAATTTGCCATTAATGATTGGTCCAGCTCACTTTTAATAATTATTACTATTTACATGGAATAAAACATGTGATAAATGTAGGTCTCTCATTGCTGCATTAAGTTATTATGTAGTGTGGCTTTGTGTGAGGGCAGTCTTTTTGGTTGAACCTTTATGAAACATTGCTCCTTATTTACATTTATTAGGAATTTAATGTGCTTATTTTATTAATACACTAAGAGTCTAAGACAATCACATAATTATTTGACATTCCATGATAATGACTACCGTTAAGTTATAGTTTGTATATTTATCTAGGGTGTGATAAATTTGGTTATATTATTTGTATATTCAGAAGTAAAAAGGGTAGTTTTGAGGTCTATTTTAATCCCTATATGATTTTTGCCGTAAACTTGTTCATGACAATTGACTTGATCTGTTAATTTTGACATTGTTGGATCTTACTTTTTATGTTATTGTATTTGGACTTTCGTGTGTGTGAAAACTTCAGTATACATATAAACTGGAGTGCTTCTTTGGTTACACTATTTCCCCTTGTATAGTCTTTTCTTTAAGGTAATGAATAGTGTAGAAGCTATCATGCCTGCCCTTTAGATGGTGAAGTATCACATATTATTTTTAGTTTTGGCATTGGTTTTGCTGAGCATACCTGCTCCTTGATCTGTAGCAGATGATAATTGCATGTTAAAATAAGTCACATGTATTGACTGGTAAAAAATCAGAAATATAACACAGTCAATTACTTATCAGGAAACAAATCACAGGACTGTTCGATGAAGTATGGTTGTCTCGGACATGTCAAATATTCACAGGCTTTCTTGATGTTGCTGCTTTTGACATATTAAATACTATCATCCTTGGAGGGTTATATTGAGTGGCAAAACATTTCAGAAGGTTATGTGTTTATTTAATTTGCTTCACCAGTCTATCCTCTGACATCAACATTTTCATCTATGAAAGGGAGTTATGTATGTAGTGTTGCTTATATGTTGTGCTGAAAATTTTGCAGCTTTAAATATTTATCTTTTGAATTTCTTTGAAGTTTCTGAGTCATCTTCTTTGGGAGTATGCTTTTGAATTTTGAAATGTTCATTGAGCTAGGCAGAACTTGGTAGGAGATTTCTTTTCTCTTGAAATATGCCAGTTCACTTTGAGGTTGTTAGGTTCGGTTTTTCTTTTTGTAGGTGCTGATTTTTTATTGCATTTATCATCTAGGTATGTCATTATTGCAGTCACTGTCGGAATGTATCCTGTTGAAGTATTGCATTTATCTCTTTCCACGTATAATTTTATAAGTTTTACTATTTCAGTTGGATCATATACTGATTTCTGTTAATGATGCGAATCTAAGACTATCATAGAAATTGGGATACTCAAATTTTTGTAGAATGGTTTGTAGTCAATAGCATTTTCTAGTCACTGATTTGCTTTATTAAGTGAATAAACAGCATTTCCTGCTTATATTTTGATGGCAACCTTCAGAATATTCTTCAGTCTTACATTAAGTTGCTTTGATATGTAATTTTCCATTCTTTGGCAGAATTTGTTGGTTTTGAGATTAAAGATCAAATGGTGTTTTTTTTATACATAGGTTGTTTAATGCATTAAGGCAGAAAATTATTTGCTGTTGGTAAACCATAAATTCCTGTAGTTCAGATAGTATTACAGTTGGCTACAATTTTTTTCAAAAATGTACTCTTCATTCAAATTATGTTCGTAGTTGGAGAGCCTCAGTCATGCGTGGAACTATAATATGCAATATGAACCCAGTGGGATTGATTTAGTCTGATCTGAGGTATACCTGGATTATGCTGGATTATCAGCGCTATTGTTTATTTAAAGAGTGAAGTTCAAATAGAGTTGCACAGGTCATGAAGAAAGTTCTATTAGTAAATTTTATGTATGTAATTCAATGCATTAGAATGAGCCATTATGTCACTTATATATAATTATATATATTGGTGCTTTGACAATGTATTGCATTCATGCATCAGTCAAAGTGAATGCTAATTGGGGATCTGCAATCTGGTTGCTCTTTCCTCCCCTTCTCATTGTCTTTTCCTGATATGATTTTGCATTTCTGGTAAATTAAATGAAAGTTTTAGAATAGTTTATATTTATGATCTCATCTTTTATTGACAGATCCTGTGGACATCTTGTTTGATATCTTGCAGACTCGAAAGCAGGGGATACTGAACCAGAGAACCAGCTTGAAAGGAGAATTAGGAGGAGGAGAGATGGTTCTAGTGATGGAAACAAACATTTAGATGATGTTGGAGACACCATTGACAAACGATTGTCTTCTAAGGATGACATTTCCAAGGATGGAAAACAGAAGGATGAGAAGCATAAGGATGCAAGGTACAAAGATAAATATCAAGAAAACTTGAACTGGGATAGCAAACATCGAGATGAAAAGCAAAGAGATGAGCGCCCCACAAAAGATCATACTAGCAGCAGGTCCGATGAGAAAAATACAAGGGATGATAAAGATATGGCAGAAAATCGGCCAAAGAAATCAAAACCTCTGGACCATGACCGCGATCAAGAGATTGATCGTGAGCATGATTTGGACCCTAGCCGTGATCGTGTTCATGATCGTTACCAAGACTATGAAAGTGAACGAGATCGAGATCGAGACAGAGGCCGTAGTCGTAATCGTGATCGCGATCATGACCGTGATGATGATCGTGACTGGGACCGAGACAGAGACAGAGATAGAGATAGGGACAGGGACAGGGACAGGGACAAAGACCGAGAGCGAGGCCGAGATCGGGAACGTAATCGGGACAAAGAACGTGACAGAGAGCGAGATTTGGACCATGATGGTTCACACTTTGATGACCGAAGTGCAAGATACAAAGATAACCGTGGCAGGAAAAGATCTCCCGATGATCGTGATGATTTCAATGATTCTAAATCCAGAGTTATCAAAGGTCACTATTCTGATATGGAAAATAAACCACTGAGCAGTAGAACTGAGTCGGAAACTGATAGGGGAAGGTCTCAGTCGCGTCAAGTCCATGTGGACTCTAGTAGTAACAGGAGGAGGATTTCTTCGAGTTCCATATCACATGCTAGTGCCGATGAATATAGGTACTCATCTCTCTATCTCTCTCTCACACACACACACACGCACACACACAAATCAACGGATTGTGTATTAAATTGATAAGTTACCTTATGATGGTCTTAACTTTTAGTTTTGTATGTACAACACTGTTCTTGAAAAATTTGTCTGCTCTAGTTCTATGTAATCATAAGTTCTGCTCTTTATGAGCAATTAAGAAACGTATAAGCCTAAATTTGTGGTTTGGTTAGTATGATTGTCCAAGTCACAGTGTTTGGATGTAATTTTGACATTGTTATCATGTTATGTTTAACAGAAATTATTGTGGTTAATACAGTGCTATCTCATTTCAACGTTGAATGTTGATTTTTTTTCTTTTCTTTTGCATTTGTTTAATGGCTGAAAAGATATTATGGGTTTGGGCTGGTAACTCCTCTTGATGTTATTTTGTAATTTTGTCATGCTACTTATAGGTATTTTAAATCAGAGGAATCTAAGTACAGGGATTCAGTGACAGAGCATAGGTCTAAAGCACTTTCTTCAAGGGAGGTAAGTGGCTTTTCCGGAACGGCAGAGAGAAGTTCCAAATACAGGTCCATGGATAAACCCATCAAAATGGATGATGGACATCCGGGTGAGTTGTTGACTGAGAAGTCTTCTAGTTCCAAGGCTTCACCCATGGGTTTGGTGGAAAAGTCTCCATCATCAACAAGTGTTGAGCGTAGATACATGAGTCGATCTGGTGTTAGGCGGAACCTGGATGTTGAAGAAACAGGACGGAGGAGCAGTGCCTCTATTGAGGCAAGAGATTTTTTTGCCACTGAGGACAGATTAACTCGGGACTTACCTTTGGAGAAGCCTTTGGGGGATGACTCCTCTCAAGCAGATTTATCATTTTACAATAGAAACAATGAGAACAATTCTTCGGTTCCTCCACTGCCTGGTTTCAGGGCAGGTATTGACAGCCCTTCCTACATGGGTACATTAGAAGACGATCGGAGGTTTAACTCAAGTACTCGTTACAAAAGGAGTGGTGATTCCAATATGGCCAGAGGGCATGGAAATGCTTGGAGGGGTGTTCCAAATTGGTCTTCACCAATGCCAAATGGTTTTATGCCTTTCCAACATGGGCCACCTCATGGAGGATTTCAAGCAATGATGCCACAGTTTCCATCCCCTCCTCTATTTGGTGTTAGGCCTTCAATGGAAATCAATCATGCTGGGATACCTTATCATATTAGTGACACTGACAGGTTTTCTGGTCATTTACGGCCACTTGGCTGGCAGAATATGATGGATGGGTCAGTCCCTTCTCACTTGCATGGATGGGATGGGAATAATGGTGTTTTTAGGGACGAACCTCACATGTATGGGGCTCCTGACTGGGACCAGAACAGGCATCCAATGAATAGAAGAGGCTGGGAATCTAGTGCTGAGATGTGGAAAGGGCAAAATGGCGACGTGAATAAGGACTTACCCTCGTCATCCCAGAAAGAAGACTTCCCAATACTGGTGATGGAGGATGAAAACTCAGCTGGTCTGACAGCGCAGAAGTCTCAGCATGAACACATCCATGTTGGGCTTAATTTTAGAGATGTTGAAGCAAAGCCGAGTGTCACTTCTGCTACTGAAACTTCTAAATCGCAACTTAAAGTTATCAAGGAGAAGACGTCTGATCCTTCTAAAAGATTAAGTTATAATGATGTTGCTCGACGTTCTCGTGTCTATCTTTCTAAGCTTGATATATCAAGAGAACTTGCATATCCAGAGTTATATAGCCAGTGTATGAGGTTACTGGATATGGATGAGGAAGCAACTGTTGAAGACTCTAATATTCCTATTTATATGAAGGTAGATATTCTTAAAAAGAACTGATTGTTTCCCTTCCTGCGCGTAGCTGGATTTGTTAATATTTTTGGATACTCGTTAATTTTTCATCTATTTGGGTGACAGGACGGTGAAAGAGTGAGATTGAAAGTTTCCCTTGCATCACAGAGTTCTCTTTCCCCTGCTATGAAGGATACTGTTTTTCAGGTACTTTTACTATAAGGAAAAGGATACATCTAGTTATACAGATTATTGGTAATTTTATTAATTTCTGCTTTTGGTTCTAGCCTTCTAGGTAAATAGGAGTGAAAACAGTTATTACATTTTTTTCCCAGAGGAATTGTGAACTGCCAATTGTGTTATCAATTTTTTTATGCTGCCATTTGTGATCAATAGAGGTCACATGTCTGAGTGGGGACCTTATGCACATTTCATTATTCTGACAATTGAACCCATTTATCTTTTGAGATAAAATGGCAAAACACTTCATTTCCCGGAATATCATTCTCTCTACCCAAATTTTAAGTATAGCCATTGATGTAGTCTGGTTTATCATATCAGAAGCTCCTGACTGGCATGCCTGTTATGTCAAATTAGAATATACATTGATTTTCTATTTAGACTGCCATGGATATAGAAGTACATGAAATGTGATGTTATAGTCTTTTTCGACATAATGTTTATAAACATGGTTGGAGTGTGGAGGACCTTTCTGCTGTCTATTTGCTTTCTTCAACTTCACAGTGCCAAATTCTGTAGAGTAGGATTTTTGAGGCAATTGGTTTGAGTCTAAGCCTGAAAAACTTGATTAAGGGATTAAGCTTTATGATTTTGACTAGTACCGAAATTTTGATTCTATTTTTGCTTATTGTTTTTTGATCTGTTTTGTAGAGAGCTATGGACCTGTATAATAAGCAGCGCATAGAGTCTAGAGTTGTACCAATTGGTACTGTGAAATTAGTAGATGTTATGACATCAACCAATCCACAGAGAGGGGATGATGATATTCCAAAGCACAATGATGGGAAAACAGATGAACAAGTGCTCACTTCGGATGTGGAGATGACTGATGCAGTAGTGTCAACTTGTGATGAGCAAAAGGTTGAAGCTGTAGCAACGGCATGTATTAAGGTGGAGGCAGAGCACATTCTGACCCTCTCTCCAGTGAAATTGGAAGTAGCAATTGAAGCGGATAACCATGAGAAGCCAGAGAAGGCATTGCCCATGTGCAGTTCTGGAACAGATGATGGGATGAGTTGTGAGGTAGTGAAGTCAGAGGGTGGCGGCAAGGATTGCTTCTCGGGCCCCAATGATTCCATTTTAGGGGTGGGGGCCTGTGGTGATGGTATGATGAATGGGGTAAAGAGTAATTATGATGAGTCGGGGTGTAGTGATATGAATGATCCCGTACCCTTGTGTAGTTCTGATGGTTCTCCTAAGGCATTGAAGCCTGAGTTAAATGAGTCGGTTGTTTTAAGTCGGATACATCATTCTCCTGAAAGTACACATTGAGACATTTTTCTATATTCAACATAGCTTAGCCTAGCTTAGCTTTTTCCCGTTTCTATTGTTATTTATCTTTTCTAGGCAATGAAATAAAACTAATTTGCTTCTTTGGCCCACAGAGATGGGATCATCTGTTCTTGGTAAAGCAAGCCTTGCTCCAATGTTATCAATGTTTCAGTCAGGTAAGTGTCTTATTATATTTCTGTTCTGAAGGGTTGTTTCCTTTTTCTGAAAAATATTTTATCACTAGAGACAGTTATGTACTTCTGTTATATGTGATGATAGTGAACTACCAGACCAAAGATTTGAGAGATTATGGCCACTTGTTTTTCCATTAAGATTTGCCATAGAAAACTTGTTTTTTTTTTTTTTTTTTTTTTTTTTGGTTTTAAGGGAAGGTACAAGGGAGTTAAGTGATAAGTAGTGTTTTGTGAACAATGTTCCCTAGTTTTTTTTTGGTCTATCGATTTCACTCAAATGTCTTTTAAACTACCATGTAATTGACACCTTTTGCATAAGACTTTATTTTTTTTTTTGGTAACTTTTGACTATACTCAACTATCTAAAGCCCTTTCCGTCTGTTTTTTGTCCGTTAGCTTGCGAAATGACCTAACCACCCTTTGTCCATTTTAACTATTGACTACATTGTACTTTCAGATTTATGTCAAATGTTAGGGTTTGTGATGAATTTGTTAGTAAAATGATAGAACTTGTGTTGAATTTGTTAGTCAAATGTTAGTGTTTGTGTTTGATTTGTTTTGGTTGAACAAATTATGAGTTTATGTTGGATTTGTGTCAGGTTTGTGTTAGTTTATTCATTTATTTATTTTTATATTTATGTTGAGTTTGTGTTAGTTTTTTTAGGATTTATGTTGAGTTTGTGTTAGTTTTTTTAGGATTTATGTTGAATTTGTGTTGAGTTTGTTTTTTATTTGTGTTGGTTGAAGAAAAAATATGTGAACTTTTCGGTGAAACTTTTAATTTTTTGACAAAAATTTGAATTTTTCGGCGAAACTTTGAAGTTTCTGGTGAACATGCAAGAACTTGTTCTTGACCAATGAAGAAGAATGATAAAATTGTCATATTAAAATATTTTGAAGTCATGTGTTGTGCACATGAGTTTTTTTCCGTTAAAGTTAACTGACGGAATGAGTTTTTGATAGTTGTAAGTAGTCAAAAATTACGGAAAAAAAATTAAGAATAGTTCGTTGCAAAGATGTGTCAATTACGGAGTATTTACTTATAATTATCCCCTTATAGAATACAATATTCAAAACTTTTTATTTATTTATTTTGTTCATTCCACAACACAAACCAATAAAAACTTTGCTCATAGATTATTTTGACTTAGTATTTGTTCTTCATATTAAATTGATTATATTTTTTAAATTTCATGGGTATTTTTTATGATAGTTTAAAATAATGTTTCTTATGTAATTTTGATTTAATTATCTAGATATAAAGTTTAAATGAATATATCATGCAGCGTCCGGATTATACAAATTGCGTACTTACACCATGTCAAATGATTGGTGATGGAAAGAACGAGACAATGTGTTGTTGTTTTATAATTATTGTTTTTTTTTTTGCACGGAACAAAAAAATTTAAAGAACAAAATGGTGCTAACATGGTAAGCAATCAATGGATTTTTGTTTTTGATTATTGATATTTTTATTTATAAAAGTTTATAGGGGTAATTACAAATGACATTATGAATTAACTACTTTTTAATTTGGGCACTTCTAAAGTATTTTTTTTTAACTTTTGGATACCTTAAACTTTGCAATTGTAGTTTCGTAAGTTAACTTGGATGAAAAATTATTTTATCTCATCCCGTGTCATCAACATGACGGTATAAAGTTATTAAATACAAATTTACATTCTTCTCCATTAGCCAATAACATTCTCGCTGGAAATTTCAAACTATCGTTGGATAATTCAAACTTGCGGAAAAATTAATTTTGTTGTAATTTTTTATTTGATCAATTCATTTAATTTATGAACAAATTAAACGCTAAGAGCAAAACACTAACCCTAATCCAAACACTGACTCGTCCCTTCCACCATGACCGACGGTTCAGATTTGGTTCAGATCCAACAACCCCCGAGGCCAACAAAGTTACGGAGGTCGGCCGCTACGGTGAACGTAACGACGCACGCGCCGAC
>JAYMTH010003779.1:0-10512 GCA_036897465.1 Pelargonium australe | reverse complement strand
TTTTTTACGAAAACCCGAAATCTAACTAAGAAATTGCGGGCTCTCTCATGGTGAGTGTAAGCCTTGTCTTTGACAAGTTAGGGTTTACTAGTATTCTGGTTTGTAGCGACACGTTATTTGAAGAATAACTTACATAAAAATATAAAGTACAAGATAAATATTAGTAAAGATTTATTACGTGTTTAGATTCCGTATTAATATCCCTAACATATCTTAAAATATAACTCTCTTTTTTAACTTTATTAATTTTTACTATCATTATTTTTCAGTCTGATTCGATCTTATTTACATTTGTTCCCTCAATTTTGAAACCAAATTACATTTCTGTATTCAGATGAAAGCTACAAAACCAATGGATGTCTTGAGACTCCTTTGGATTGGGTACCAGGAGTCAAGCAAATGAGGCTCAAGGACATTCCTTTCTATTGCCACACAACCAACCCTCAAGACATCATGCTCAATTATATGATAGAACAAACACAAAATTGCAAAAAGTCCTCTGGCGTCGTCATCAACACCTTCGACGACTTAGAAGGAGATGTTCTTGAAGCGCTCGCCTCCATTTACCCTCGCATTTACACCGTAGGTCCTCTTTTTCGCCAACTTAGTCGCGAAAAGCTTGAAGAGGGACCGGAAATGGCTAACCCTAGTTTGTGGAGAGAGGACAATGAGTGCCTCGACTGGCTCAAACTAAGAGAGACAGGTATTAAAGAACCAACTCAGTTAAAAGTTTAAAGCAAATGTGTTTGGGCCCACGGCTTTTGATACAAGCTCTAGTAACATCGCATTAGAGGATCAACTTAATAGTATTATAGTTGAAGACATAATTATAGTTTTATATTCCACAACAGGTTCCGTGGTGTACGTAAACTTCGGGACAGTGTATGTAATCAAAGAAAAAGAGTTACAAGAGCTGGCACGGGCGCTCGCAACGTGCGGGTACCATTTCCTGTGGATTCTAGGGCCGAACATTGCGATGGGAGATTCTACAACATTGCCCGAAGGTTTTGTCGAAGATACAAGGGAACGAGGAATGATAGCGAGCTGGTGCGATCAACAGAAAGTGCTCGCCCACCCGTCCATCGGATTGTTCATAACGCACGCTGGGTGGAACTCCTTGTTGGAGAGCATGAGTTGTGGAGTGCCTGTGCTTTGTTGGCCTGTTGGTGCTGAGCAAACCACAAACTCTACCCAAGTTTGCAACTTGTGGGGCAATGGGATGCAAATTGAGGAAGAGAGCAAGGGAAGTGAAAAAATAGTTGGTCTTGTTAAGGAAATGATGGAGGGGAAGAGAAGTGAGGAGGTTAGGGGAAAAGCCCTAGAGTGGAAGAAGAAAGTGGAAGAAGCTACTTCTATTGGAGGATCATCATGTGGTGGTTTGGAGAGATTGATTGAAGAAGTTCTTTTAGGAAGGCACTAGAGCGTGTCGCGTGCAAATTTATCGTTATTGGTCAGATAGTTGTCGTTGATTCATTTCTCTTAGGAAAATGCTAGAGTGAGTCACTATATGTCCCAAAAGTTAAACTGATTTGACGGTTAATTTTTAAGTAAATTCTTTTTTACTTGTGTAATTATGTTAAATATGTTTCTTCAGTATTATCCATGAAAGTATTTACAGAAAATAAAAACGTAAGAGTAAAATAATTCATTTTGCAGATGAATGCTATAAAAGCAATGGATATCTTGATACTCAAGCACATGCCATCCATTTGTCTCACCACCAACCCACAAAACTTCATGTTAAAACTACATGATACAACAAACACAAAACTGCAAAAATTCCTCCGGCGTCATCATCAACACCTTCGATGAACTCGAAGGAGATGTACTCGAAGCACTCGCATCCATTTACCCTCGCATTTACACCATAGGCCCTCTCTTTCGCCAGCTTGGCCACGAAAAGCATGGAAAGGAACCGAACATGGCAGTCCCTAGCCTGTGGAGAGAAAACATTGAATGCCTCGACTGGCTGGATCGAAGAGAGGTGGGTTCGGTGGTGTATGTAAGTTTTGGGAGCATGTCTATGCTTAGCATGGGGGCTAGCGAGTTGTGGACTTGTGGTTACCATTTTCTGTGGATTCTGAGGCCGGACATTGTGATGGGCGAATCTGCAACGTTGCCTGAAGGATCCGCTGAGGAGACGAGGGAAAGAGGGATGATTGCCAGCTGGTGTCGCCAAGAGAACGTGCTCGCCCACCCGTCTGTGGGATTGTTCATAACGCACGCCGGGTGGAACTCTGTGTTGGAGACATATGCTGTGGAGTGCCTGTCCTGTGCTGGCCTTTTGGTGGAGATCAAACCACGAACTCCAGACAAGTTTCCGCCTTGTGGGGCAACGGACTGCAAATTGAGCAAGAGGGCAAGAGAAGTGAACTCGTTAGTCTTATCGAGGAAATGATGGTCGGGAAGCGAGGTAAGGAGATGAGGAAAAAAGCCCTAGACTGGAAGAAGAAAGCGGAAGAAGCTACCTCCATTGGCGGATCATCCTCGGATGGTTTAGATAAGTTGATCAACGAAGTTCTCTGTCCAATATGAAAATGATGCAAGAAATTGTATTATCAAGTAGAAATAAGATAAATGTATGCGAAAACGTATACTATTGAGTACTGAAGTGTGTTAGGAACAACTTACTGGGTTGAGAATCCGTTCTTGTTCCCATAAACCCGATACCTGCAATTCAAGCATCACTTGTAAGTTGTAAGATAACGAGCTTTTCAATAATGTATCCAACTTACTGGTGCAATATGTTGGTTGAGTGATTCCGGCACTACGATCTCCCTGTCCATCAAGAAAACGAGAAGATGATAGCATCGAGAAATTAAATGGCAACGACATATATACAGCCACAGTCGAGCAAGTTGAGGAACTTTTCACTAATAAAACGCAAGTGATCACACAAATCATGGGTTCTTTCTTCACATACAAAAAAATACTTCTTTTTATCTAGAGCAACATATCATATATGAAAACAGCAAAACATATTCGAGTATGATTATGCTTCACTAAGACAAACAACTAGCCTACAGCACAAGGAAGAGAAGGCATTGGATATCATGACCTCATCTTCCACCCGACAACTCAATCGCGTCCTGGTTATGTACCGAATCTTCCCCCCAATCAAACCTTCTCTGTATTCTCTCGTACTCTTGTCTGCGAGTAACTTCAACATGCTGCCATTCTTCCCACCTCTCGGCCAGCCCTTCTCCTTCCAGCATCCTTACCACCTCCGACATTGCAGGACGGTCTTCCGGCGATCCTTGGGTACATAGCAACGCGACTTGGATCATCGTCTCCACCTCTTGACTGTTGTAGTTGTTATAAAGGTTGCGATCTACAATAGCAACCAGCCTTTTCTCCCTCTCCAGTTTCTTGACCTTCACAAGCAGGAAGCTACAAAGTAAGGCATCACAAGTAAAAACAATGGCAAATTGCAGATAAATAAAATTAGTTGTCACGAAAAATAAAATTAGGGAGCTATCTGCAAAAGGGGTTAACTATGAGGTATTCATCTGCAATTTACCCATAAAAACAACCGACCAATTAACATTTGCAGGTCAAGTTATTTATGTTTGGTTTTGGAAGAAATCATATGCATAAATTTATTGGTAAACCGGGGTCAGTCATCTGGTGTTGAAGGTTAACTTACATGGTCCAGTAATAAGACATCGTCTTCTTCTTCCAGGCGCGAAAAGTCAATTGCCCGTTGACCTGTTACAAGCTCTAGAAGCATAATCCCGTAGCCAAACACATCTGTCCTTTCAGATGACTTGCCGGTGGACAAGTATTCAGGCGCTATGTGGCCCATTGTCCCACGAACTTGAGTCGTCACATTAGTCTTTTTCACATCAACCAACTTAGCAAGGCCAAAGTCACCGACAACTGCTTCAAAATCTTCATCCAATAATATGTTAGCAGCTTTCACGTCCCGGTGAATAATCTTAGGGTTGCAATGTTCGTGAAGGTATTCCAACCCACGTGCCGCACCTAAGGCCACTCGTTTTCTCATAGGCCAATCCAAAACCGGATCCCCCGGTTTAATCTCTGCGGGTGAGCTCAAAACTAGTCAGAACATCGTAACAAATCCCTCTAGAACTCAATTGAAAATTAAGTCAATGCTTGAAAAAGATTCCCGGAGATCCAACAAAATTCTTAATCAAAGTACATCGAAGTTCATGCATACATATAAAAGTACATCGAAGTTCAGAATCTAATACCTCGCAGACGATAAGCAACACTCAGATTTTGCATGAAGGGATACACCAAAAGCCGTTCTGTTGGTGTGGTGCAAAACCCGATCAGCCGCAGCAGATTCCGGTGTACGGCAACACTTATCATCTCAACTTCACGCTGGAAAGCTGCATCTCCTCCCGGACTTTCAAAATCAGTTAAGCGCTTCACGGCAACTTTTGTGTTATCACCAAGCACTCCTTTATAAACTTTCCCAAAACCTCCCTGCCCAAGCACATTTTTCTCGCTGAAGTTGTCCGTAGCTAGCTGCAGTTCCCTCCATGAAAATCTTTTCAATTGACCAAATGCAATTCTTCGGTCAACTTCACCTGAATAAATAAATTTTAAAAATAATAGTAGATCGAAAATAATTAGAAAAGGCAAATGTATCAAGAAAGCAGCTAAGGATCACAATAATCCAAATACGTAAGAGCATTAAGCATGGTAAAACACAAGATGGTAAGTACGAGGTATTTATCTGCAATTTACTATAATATGAATCACTTTTAGATTCACAGTTCCTCAACTCTTACAGTCAATATGTATGTATACATGTTCCTAAATACAAAAGTACGCAAAATTGACGGGACTGTGACAGACATCATAGAACAGCGATTAATTCAACATATTCATGTATTTCGGATATCTAGTCAAAAGTAACACAAAAACAAACCTGCAACATCTACAAACTCTTCACGCCTGTACCCTTTGTTTCTACCCTTGAATAGGAATAATAGCACGCCTCCCAATAGAAGAATCATGAGTCCTCCAACTATTCCTACTATGAGTCCAACCTTTGGCTTGTGCGAAGCATCTGTTTGGAGATGAAAACAAATAAATGAGGAAAGTGAAAAGCAATGGTCCCGAAAATAGCTTTGGTATTACAAAAATCAAACGCCTACCTGAACCATTACTAATGGATACACAAGGATGAGAATGATTTGTGCCACAATACAATTTATTTTCTGTAAAACTGCAATAAGCAACCCGTATTAGAACAAATTCATTGCTAATTTAACCGTGTTAGTGTGTGCTTGTATGTGGAGAGAGAGAGAGAGAGAGAGAGAGAGAGATGTTTGTACTTGTATTGTTGGACTTGGAATAAATGCTCGGGAATTTGGCCTCTAAGATTATTTGAAGCAAGCTGGCTGCAAAGACATTAAAACAGCTATTCATAACAAATTGCAGATTCTATTCTCATGTAATCGTTTTGAAGATTCCAGATATGGCCACTCACAGAGAGTTCAAGTTTGTGAGACTGGAAAGTGACTCGGGGACAGCGCCAGTGAGGTTGTTATGACTCAAAACCCTGCTCACGTGATGAAACTATCTAAGTAATAGTGACATATAATGGAAAAGTATAGAGATCACCTTGGAAACTGAAAGTCATAGATGGTTACTTACAGGAATTGAAGCTTCTTAAGATTACCCAAAGAAGATGGAATTTCACCCGTTAAATGATTATCTTCCAAATCCAAGTTGGTCAGACTCGTCAAGTTCCCAAACTCTTTTGGTATCTCTCCACTTATGCCATTTCCTCGCAACGTACTGCATGAAAGTTTCATTTAATATACATTATGTCTACACAAGAAAACACCTTGCTCTCACATATGTAAATATCTTGGAGATCATGTTTTCCGTACAAGAAAATGAAGCGACAAAATTTGAGAACTTAAATTGATAAAAAAATATATGATGATAGGGTGTACTCCTAATATCTTTGAAACCTTGTTTAGTTCTGATAACCTAACTAACGGTTGAAGCATTTTCTTGATATACGTTTGAGGATCAAGTTTATATTAGTTTAAGTTTAATATTGTTCTTGAAACTTGGAGACTATTAATTTATAAATCAAAATGTATATACAGTTTCTTGTTTCAATATAGCCATACATACAGTACAGAAAGGCTCTTCAAAACAGCAATCTTCGGGGACAAAGTTCCAGTGAAGTTCATGGAAGATAGTGTCCTGCAAACAAATAGCAAATATGAGGACACCACTACTCAACATAAATGACTACAGAAATTTTTTGGTGTGAACTAATTAGGTAGCGTTTGGATTAATAATTTGGATTGAGTATGAGAATCAAGAATGGGTCCAAAGTCGATCTTATGAGCAGAAAATCCTAATCCAAACACGAAGAATGAGAATCTCATTCTCATTTTTGTTTTTAATTATCATTCATTAACAAAAACCCTAAATATAAATGCTACCATAATTAGTACTAATATCCTTGCAGAAATGTGTCACATTCCAAAAAACTTACACAGAATAGACAATATTGTTATTGTCACACTGAATATTAGACCACGTGCATGGGTTAACTATATTTGGATTCCAATCCTTGAGCTGATCGGGCGTAGCATTCAGCGAAGTCCTGAACGCATACAGTGCATCACCTATAACAGAAAAAATAAATATACTATATGTTAGCCATCCAATCAAGGTGCTCTTTGATCGAACATGACCAACTAAAAACATCAGCGGTATGGTCAGAGTTGGCAAATGGGCCAACAGCCTGCAGGCCAGCACTAATCCGGACCGATAATACCGGGGGCGGCCCGGCAAAAAAGTGGGCAGATAAACATGCTGGTGATTTTGGCTAGGTCCGGCCCGTTGACCCATTTGACAGCTCTAACTGTATAGTTCACCAAAGCCCTTGATATGTCGGACATAGAAATGCCACATTAACTTGAAAAGAAGCACGGAGGAAGGCCCGAAGTGGTATCTTATATCAGAATAACTCAAATAAAATACCAATGACAGAAACCAGTCATGCCAAATTTAAGCAAATACTAGCTTTATTTGTTTATTTTCTCGTCTCCAATGACAAATGAACAAATGCAGATAATTAGAACAATGTGTAGCCTTAGCAAGTGAGTGCCAGAAGAGTATAATACCTTGTGCATCAGGCGATACAAAAGAATGAAAGCAGGCAAATACTAGACACGCAAAAAGTACTTCCATCTTCAATACCTTCAGCAACAGCGATCAATGCCACGAGACACATGACCCTAAAAAGGACACACTAGTGGGTACCATATCTGCTAAAAAGAATAAATGTTCCATCACTGATTAGTAATTGTTCGATATAATACTCAATAGAAGACCACAAAATTAACGCAAACATGGGAGGTAGTGAACAGAGGAGCATTTGTGCATGCTTACAAGCAAAAGGGTATTTGTGAAAGTTATAGTACAACAGATTGGAAAATCACCCTTTGCAATAAATTTTGCGCGTACTGATTAAAACCCACTTTTTTACCCAACCTCTATATCAGTCTGCAGAAAGGTATCACTAAATTTAATTCTCTTAAGGGTTCGCTTTAGAGTTCGCAAACTCCACATTTTGATTAGCATTTATGCAACTAGTACTCTGAGTCATAGGTTAATGTTGCAAAAAAAAAAAAAAAAAAAAAAACTCTAATATGCCTCACTCCAAATCGCAAGCCTCTGGCGATGTGTAAAGCCAATGGTCAATCTACTTTTGAACAACTTATTTTCATTCGGTACATACTATGCTAAACATTTCTGTAAACACAATTGAAGAAAGATCTGTAGTTTAGATAAAAATGCAACGATTTGCACGGAGAAAGTAAGGGTGGATAAATTGAGCAATACCGGAAAGATTCAACAGCCCATTGAACAATATGGTAAATAAGCACTAACTGTACATAGAAAGTCCTCAAAGCAAATGTTGTAAATACTCACTTCCATTAAAAACTTTCCAAACATCTAAAAAGTGAATATCAAATATGCAAACATGTTGAGAAGCACAAACAGTATATAGCTACATATTTATATGAACCTATAGTAGCAGAATATCCAATTCTTAATAGCAAACAAAGTTAAGTGCTAAACAGATCACAGAAATCCATAAACACAAGTTTTATAAAGACTTGACTCTAAAAGGTAAAATTTCACATAGACCAAAAATAAAACTAGAAGCAACCCATTATTTCTAGAAATTGTGAATCTACCCCAATCCCCCCCTTTTGGGAGCTGGTAAAAGAAAGTGCAACCCAGAAAAGGAACAACAAGAAATTCAATAGCTAACCTGAAATCCAAAGCTCACTTTAAGAGAAACTATTGTTATTGAAAACTTCCCAGCTGAAAAGAGGCTCTAGCTTCACAGGGTCCTTTCATTTCCCACATTTTCCAAGCAACCAAACAGAGCTGAAACAAGCAAAAAACAAACCCAGTTTCTCTTAATCTTCCAAGATCAAACCAAGAAAACAACCATAGCAGGAACAGCAAAAGATATGAAGATTCAAAGAATAACAAGTACCTCAAAGAGGAATCAATACAAAACAGGAATATCCATGAAAACCCACAAAAAGTTAGGGTTTTTTTATCCAAAAGAAACTGAGACTGTGCTGCTCAGCTGCAAAGAGCAAAAAATATATAGTTTCAGCAAAATCAAAAGTGAAGCTTTTGTGCTTTTGCTTAGTCTTTAGAAGAAGAAGAATATTGGGTTCAAACATCAAAGAAACTTGGTTGCTGGGTTAGCTTGAAAAATTGCAATTATTAGCTTCTCTCTCTCTCTCCAACATACTGATTCAGAAGAGACAGAGAGAGTCCACTCTCTGGTGTGGTGGTCCATCAAGACGACTCCATTTTTTTTACCAAAAGACTACAATTTTTTCTACCATTTGATGTTCTGAGTCTGATCTGGCATTTGTTTTTATGTATTTTTTTATTTTATTTTTGTCCTTTTGTCTTTCATTTCAAAAAATGTGCATGCATGAATTATTGTTTTTTTGAAAACTTTAAGCCTTGTACATCACTCAATTAATTTGTCAATAACATGAGTAAATTCTAAAGTTTTTCATTAATATTAAATATTAAATTTAAGTTTTGCATGAACTATTAAATTCTGATTTTTTTTCATTTATAAGGTACAATTTATTTAGAGGGTCATTTTGGAATTTAGCATTAAAGATGTAGTAAGTAACAAGTGACTTAAGACATGAGATTAATGATGGTCAAACACTTAATTGATGATAATAATAATGTGGTCAAAAGTGTGGTGATTAGTTAGGATTTGAGTGGTTAAGATTGCAATAAAAGCTGGCTTTGGAGCACCATGTGATTGTGGGCTTTTTTTTTTCATTTTCATTTTCATATTGGGTAAGCCAAGCCAACTAGCCAAGTGAGCCTCTATTTATTGTGCTATTCAATAAATGAATGTGTGGACTTTGGACTATATATGGAGCCCAATTGGTTGACCATCATAACCACCAAGACTCACTAGTGGAAATTTTGTGTGCCTAGCTAAAGTTTGTTAGTGCCCACTAGATAGTTCCCTAGCAATAGCTTGAAGTTATATTTAAAGGGGATATTGATAATAATAAAGAATCTTACCTATACAAAGTTAATAATATCATGAATGTTGGGTCAAGCGGTTTAAGCATTTCATATTTTTTTTTAGGTATCGGATTTGAGTCTTCCTATCAACAGTATAGATGAGATGAGATGAAATTTACGGATTAATAAGGAAGAGCTACCCTGTTGTGTAGCTCAAATGATAAGAAAAAGTTAATAATGTCGTGAATGTTGAAGATCAACACATTTAAAAGGTTAAATTAATAGTAAAATGTTTAATTTGATGTGCTAGTTTGTTATCGTTTTTGCACGTGGGCCCAAATATACACGTACAAGTCTTCTTTTTCATCTTGTGTTGAGTTTGGTATTATTTAATTATAGTGGCGACAATGAGATTGTACTTGTGATTTTGATCGACAAGGCTATGATATCATGTTGTAGACTAACTCAAATACAAGTTTAAGTTAGTAGTTGAGCCCAATTTAGTTTTTATGCTCACTTGCTCCAAACTCTCGTTCTTTTCATGATCTTCTCCTTTCGTTCCAAAAACCTTTAACCATACAATTCAAAATTTCAAGCCAATCTTTTAAAAGCACCCGAACTTGGAGAACACTTTCACACTATTTGAATTGTAACAGTCATTTTTACACAATCCCTATATATTGTAATGAATAGCTCGAGGCATGATTTTGGAGACTAGTCAATGGAGCCTAATCGCGGAGGCAATAGATTTCTTGCATTGCAAGTATTAACCGACAAGGCCGTCTCAAGGATTTTGGAGGACCTGTGCCAAAATTTATATTTGGGCCCCAAATTTTTTAAATTTTGGTTGATCGTGAAAAAATAAAAATAGTATAAAATGGTTGATTAAACACAAAGGTCCAAGTTTTGCGAAGGTCCGTTTAGTTTTTAAAAGTTGCAGTTATGAATTGAATTAATCTTACTTTTATTGCAGTTTAC
>JAYMTH010003778.1:0-10513 GCA_036897465.1 Pelargonium australe | reverse complement strand
CTCTTTTCTATTTTCCAAATAAAAAACTGTGCAACTAAACAAATTTTCCAGTTTTTCATTTCTCAAAATTTCTGAAAACTGAAGTAATCACTCCACAACTAAACAACCCTAGACACCTGAACTCTCTTATAACTGCTTTGTTCCCATTACGCCCATATTTTATTTTCAACAAGGAATAGGGAATAGGGACTACTAGAAAGAATCTTTGGAGAAAAGAACATACCATTCAGAGCAATTTGCATCAAAAGTGCCCAAGAAAGAAAACAAGCCCACCCGGAAAAGAGCTTGCAAAAACCAAACACCCAACGACTACTCGCTGTGCAAAGAATTGTCACAAATATAACTTTTAAATTTCAACTGAAAAGTAACTCAACAATTAGAAGATTCAACAAATGGTTTCAGCATCTATGGTTGCAAAAAACCTTGAAACAATAATTGAACAATGAGCTCTCAGTCTAATCTATACTGCTTTTGCAACCTCATCTAACAAACTACCTGATTCTGCGCTCTTGGTCAAAACCAACTTCAAGAGCCAACAAGGTTTCCATCTTCTTCTTCTTCTTTTTTTTTTTTTCTTTTTTTTTTTTTTCAAAGCATGCTCCAACTGTGCTAATTCTGAATCTATAAAATTCACATCAGATTAGCAGGAAGGAGGCTCTGCTTTGTCAGGTGAGCCTACAGTGACTTAATCGGGTTATGTTCCAACAGAGGACTATTGGATACGGTTAGTACGTCTGCCTTTAGGCACTGATCAGAATTTTGAGGTGTATCTTGTTTCTGCTTCTTACCAGCATCGGTGTGCTCATTTTCAGCTCCCACTTTAGATTCTGACTCAAGACTCTGATTTGAATCCAAATACTTCTCCTTCTCGATGCACGCATGAATATCTCCATTAAAATGTGATTCAAGTCTAGGCATCTCATTGACTGGAGGGACGGTATCAGTTGCTTCTTGAGGACACTTGACTCCAGAATTATGCCCGTCAACCAAATTACAACCATCATCCTTTGTAGCTAAGACACAGGGGCAGGTGGGAGGGCTTTTCATGCGACATGCATGGCACATGAATCCGATAACCATACTGATGTTTTCTGCATCCAGTCCGAAAGCTTCTCCATGAAACCATTCTGCAAAAGAGACATAGGCAATGAAATTATTATATCTATGATACGGCTAGAAACAAATAAAATGATGATCCAGTGCTTATCCTAATTTCAGAATATAATAAGAGCGGAAAAAGTAATACAAAGGTAAAGAGTACAAAAGATATAAAAAAACTATTCACCTTGACAATTTCCACAAGCAATATAGCTTGACGATGATATGTGTTCTGTTTCAGAACATAGCTTGCATTTGGGTTGATCAAGTATAGCAGACAAGCCTTCAGAAGGTGCAAGAACTTTTTCTCCACTAAAAAGCATTGCTAGTCTGAATTGCATCACTCGATCATCGTCTGGCTTTGTAGACAACCTAAGGCCATTTAACCAGTAACTATGATAAGCAAATGTTCTCTTCTTCTTTATCTTCCAAGAATTAAAATCATTTGGTACTTTAGCTGCTCCTTTCTTGGATTTGAGCTGTGTCCCTTTCTCGGATTTGAACTGCGTCCCTATCTTGGATTTAAGTGGTCTTCCTCTCTTGGATACAAGCAGTGTCCCTTTCTTGGGTTTAATCAGTGGCCCCTTTTTAACTCCAAGATTCTTATTTTTAAGAGGTGCAAGTTGCACTTGCCTAGCAGAACGGCGCAGAGGTACAACAGCCTGATCCCCGCTCTTGTTGCTCTCTGATTGTATTTGTTGTTCACTACTGAAAGCAGTACCTTTTTTCTTGTTTTTTGATTTTGCTTGTTTGCTCCTCACTTCTCCTTTACTGCTTTTAAACTTCACTGACTTGCTTTGAGTGAGGGACTTTTTACCTTTCTGTGCATCTACTTTCTTTACATTTGGGCTACTTTCATCTCTTCTTTCCTCGATGTTCAAAGAACTCTTGTCTTGGCACCGGTGGCATGTGTATGTACATTCAGAAAGGACCGCCCCAGGAGACTTCTTGACATGCCTTCTGTGGAAAGACTCTGACAAATATTTTCATAAATGTCAGATGCCAAACATAGCATGTAAGGCAATGACCATGGAGAAAATCAACTTTGAAAATGTAACTATAATGTATGTGACATAGGACCGGGAAAAAATAAATGAAAATAGTTCTATCATCTGAGACTCTGAAGTTGATCATAAATGTAGCTGAAACAAGACTACCCTTAAGAACTCCAGGAACAATTTATTTAGCAAATAAATTGATATGAGAGCAGTATCTTAATAGTCCCGTCATCTTTAGCTGACAGAGATGAAGTTGTGGGCATGTGTATTATTTAGACGCCAACCTAATGACAATGTATATCTTCTGTGTTTCTTTCAACATCATCCAATCATATATACCTCCTATCACTACGCAACTAAAATGCATAATATAATGGGTACATTATTTCAATATTTGCATTGAGAAATGCATAAACACAGTATACTATTAGTACCAGGAAAAGAAAAATAAAAAACTAAGCACACAATCAACATTATTGACACTGCTTCAAAACTTAATTTCAAGAATCTTATTCATGGAATTCAGATGAATAACTGAGGAACTCAGATATCACTGACTTCAAAATATATATACTGATACTAACATTTTCTGGAATGAAGGTCAGAATTTTCACTACACTCTAACCTATGGGGGAGAGATATAACATGCATATTACTTTCAAAAAGGCTGACCAGGCCAGAACTGGATCCTATAAATAACAAGATAAAAACAAGTATCCCAAAGACTACTAAGCACCTAGCATCCATCTACACTACTTGCACCTCCCATGGACTACTAACTACTAGGGATTTTCCGCCAATCATAAAAAAAAAAAACTACTAGGGATTTTCCTTACTGGCAAAAAATCAAGTGCAGATCATCTGCCAGAAGCTTAAATCAGGCACAATAGACTTGTTTGAGGGATCATGGTTATAAGTGCATGCATTGCAAATTTCTTAACAAGACAACACAGGCATAACAAGTCATGACACAAGTAAAACAACCCACCCAGCCTAAATTCATCAGTGAACACTTTATGATGACAGTCATGGTGATAAATGTATACTAAAAGGGTGGCCTACAGCCTCAATGTCACAAAGCAGCAATCTTAATGTTGCACCAAAACTAAAGATGATAAATGCCTATGCAGGAAGCAAATTGAGATGGCATCCAATATGATTAGGTAGTTCCACAACATATACAGATCTAATATAATTAAAAAATAGTAGATGAAACAACAAGAGCAAAATCATTAAGCTCAAGTGAAATTCTTTTGAGAACAAACTCACCTTTACAATATAGGCAGTTCACAGCTTCCCTGCAAATAGAGAAAATAAACAGAAATTATGTAAGTAATATGAGCAACAGAAATGAATAATACGATAATTAAACTATAACTACCATAAAGTTGAACAGAGCATGAATAAACTGTAGCACCCTTTATTCCTTTCTTGTTGCACTAGAATAGATAATCAAATATTTGAATCATATAGCACAGTTCTAAATATAATTTCTATTTAATTTAATACCTGAACAGAATTACTAGTTTTATGACATTATAATATGAAATGGTTATCTAACAAATAGGAGACAGATCTTCACCAACGAATAGATAAGATCTGAAAATATAGTAATAAGAGGGCAAATACCCCAGATGACTTTAAGCTAAACTCACAACCAAAACCAAGAGGAAAGCCAACTATGATTATTTCGATTGTGAAAGAATTGCTCATTTTATGATAAAACCAAGCTTATAAAGTGTGCATTTACCGAGGCTTGTTAAGAATCAATGAGTGCCTAAAATGACTTAAGGCATTTTTTATACCAAAAAATGTAAGCCGACATTAATCCTATCAGCCCATAAAACAAGCACCAAAAAATTAAAGCTATCAAATAAGCCAATTTCAGCCCACTTATTGCAAAAGATCTTTAATATGCCAGGCCAGGCATACTCCCAAGCCAAAGAAAGCCTATATACTGTTGGATATCTATAGCAAATTCCATACACACATTACTTCCAGCTATGGCTAAACGAACAACTCTGTCAAAAGGCCATACCTGATCAAGACATCTTTGTTACAATGCCCACATAGACAATACTCAAGTCTCTCTGCTTTTGAGAATAGATATGAAAAACCCCTTTCCTTGGAATCCCTCTTCATTATCCTATGAACTTCCATAAGTTTTCCGGGCTTTGTGTTATTCCCCTTGCGGGCAATTCTCTTCTCCTCAAAATTCTTCAAGAGGTGCAATGGAACATGAGCTTCCTCCAGCCAGTACCGTTTCCTTTCACTGGAGGATTCTTCAAGTATAGAACCAAATTTTGCAACAACATCAGGGATAGCTTTTCTCTTGCCAAAATCAAGCAAATATTTTACTAGCTCCCCTTCTATGCACTTTCTGCGGAGAATAACTTTCCTGAACAGCCGGACTGATTTTTTTGATTCCTTATCCATCAAAGAGAGAGGATGTGTGTTCTCAATATCAACCCACTTAATATTCAAATCAAGTTGTCTGACCTGTAAAACATAGCATGCAATAAAGGACCAAGGATTACAAAAAGTAGAAATTAAGAACATGTACTGCACTTAAATCTTCAAACACTAATCATTATCACTAGCAACAAGTCAGGTTTAGTGAGGCAGAAAACATTGTTGTAAAATTGTGTTGGAAGGATAAAAAAAGTGATGTAATGTGATCAACTGGAACATAAAAATCTTATCATTACAAATGTTGAAATAGGCTAATTAAGGTAAATAAAATTGTAATTAGTCTCGAGGATACCTGGAAAGCAAGTTGCTCTGAACTAGTTGACGCCTCAACAGCAGCCCGCCAAACGACATACTTGCTTCTCTTTGCATATTCGGAACTCTCAGGATATAATATCCCTGGAATCTTTGAACATCCAGCTGCAGAATTGTAAACTTCTAACAAGTTCAGAATTCAGTTGACTAACTGCAACAACTACCCCCAAAACTACATACAAGAAAGAAATTGCAGACCTTGTCTGGCAGCCTTGGAAACCAGGGAACGAGGCAAAACCTTCCAACTGAACACCTGACGAGAAAGCCTCCCACCCCTCCACCAAAACAAACCCAATCCACCCGCAGCATTTGGAGTAGGATTGGGGTCCGAATCTGAACACCTGGCCCTCTTCCGGGCAATCCCTTGTTTAGATGATGTGCGTACTGATGGTGCTGAAAAATGAGTAGCCGAGCCCATTGTAATAACAGAGTCCACATGTTTAAACCACTCAGCTGAAAGTGCACGGTGACGCAAATTTGATTCTAACTGTAGAATGTCCATAACAACATATATTAGGCCCAACAACAGTAAATTAGATTATCATCTCTAACATCCAATTTAAGTGATACTATAAGAGGGACTGTCAGGAAGTTGACAAGTAAATGCAATATTGCATACTTTCTAGACAAGATTAAAACCTACTATCTACATGGTTCCAACCACTGCACCTAGTCCTACTTTAGAAAACAGCCATTTATCATTATATATGGTGACATCACGATACAATATTAAGAAACACAAATGTGTATTTAACCTATCCATACAAAAATAACCCAGCTTGTACAAGAAAAACTTTCAAACAGTTCAAACTGATTCAGTAGTTTGACAGTTCTTGAAAATTGAACTTAGTTTGCAATGAATGTTGTTAAATTTCAATTATGGGTTACATATAATGGTTTGGGCTTCTCGTACTAAAATGTCAACGGAGACAACATAAAAGAGCCCAATCCTAGTTCAAAACTAGGCTCTAATTCCATGTTAAATTTGATAATGGGCTACACGTAATGGTTTGGGCTTCCACTACTAAAAGGTCAACCTTAATAGTAGGGTTTCATTTGCACCATTACATGTAACCTTTCCACTTTACATTTATTAGATGTGGGACTTATTTACCCACTTCAATGAATATTAGGTGAGGTCAGACTAACACTACAAACCATGAATTTAGTAAGGACTTAACGTCAAGCCCAGTCTATCCTTGGCTGTGAAAAGAAATATAGGAGCCAAAAACTCTATGTATAGAAATAAAATAAAGATAAAATTCCTTACAGTGAGCAATAAATATTTGACGGATGCAACGTCAGATGCCTGCAGAACATTTTTACGCCAGAGTTCAGAATGATGTGGATTCAGCCATGGACCCATCAAAAGTCCACGCAAGCGATCTTCGAGATAGAGCATGTAGCATATGATATCAACAAGATGGCCTTTCCTCATCGTCTTTGTTTGAAGGGCAACCACCTCACTGTTAGAACCACCCTGAACCGGCCCCATAGTCATATTAAACAAGCAATCTCTATCATCACTAGGAACTTTGCAAGAGAAGCACCACCCACATTTCTCTTTTGAAACATCTACATTTATGTTCTGAAGATTTGGCCAACAAAACTTGGTAGATTGCTTTGAAATAGCCTTCATTTGGGCTGCAATTATCGCTTCCTCTGATTTAATGGAGCCATTATTTATTTTCTCCAACAATGTAGGCATTAGCTCCTCTGCAACTAAGGAGGCTGTCTGTGCAAAACTGTAGCAGTTCATGTACTCAGTTTCACGCTGCACTTGTAATGTGTTCCCTTTTACAGACATGTTGATCATAGTCATGCCATGGTCAGGACTAGCAGAATCAGTATTATCTTTGACTCTGACATTTAGACCGGCAGATGTCAAAGAACCAGCAAAAGTTGAATTGTCGAGTCCATCTTTTCTAAAGTTCTGAAAACTTGAACTCATTTGCATCATCTGAACTGACCCCAAAATCCCAACTCTATTACCAGAATCTCTGGCAAAAGAATCCTCATCCTGTTTTCTTTCATTCTCAGCCTCATCATTGACTCCATAGGTTTCTGCCAATCCCAAAGGTGCCGGTACATCTACTTTTATAGCCATGTCTGAGCTCACAGAATGATTTACAGAGTCCAAACTACCATCCACTTTATCTGAACCAATAGGAATATCCCAATGCTTGTAGATTGCCCTTACTATGCCATAGTAAGAAATATCTGAAGACTTGAGCACTTCAATGACGGTGTGCAGATCATTTTTATGGTAGTAATTTAATAAATTCCCAGTGTCACAATCATCTGATCTGTGAGTTCCATATATGAAAACCCAAACAAATTAGAAGCAAAAATTATCAAGACGATTAATGTGAGTGGAAAATTCAGAAAAATAATTAATTCATCATCATATAAACAAGCATACTTAATAATTGATATGGAACAGATAATATTGAAACACCAAAGATAACCTTGTGTGAAAAAATACGTAGGCCATCATAGACAGTTATGTTTGGTGATCCATAAAATATTCCCATTGTCTTAAGTAATATGAGAGAAGCACTATAGAAGTGTTTGATGCTCAAATTAGTTTGATGAAAGTGACAAGTCACATTTTGCCCATTGTACATGTATGCCAAGTTGCCAACACAATTGAAGAGATGATACCTACCATTTGATCGATCAAATTAATCTAAAATATTTCAAATATTTAGAATCCCATAATTTTATGAGATTCCATGATTATTCCTTATCTAGAACAGCTTAATTGCTTCCATAGACTAAACCTTAGACTATCCCTGTTTCCTAATTGAAAACTAGTCAACTCCTGTAATACCCTATTGTTCTATATAAAGGGCTTCTTTTCTACTATGAAATTACATCAATCAATATAACATATCATTTTCCTATTTCTACAATAATAAAAAGCTCTGTCTGTATACACATGAGTAAGCACCAACTTTTATTTACAAAATAATATTAATAAAGTGGAACTGTGGAAGCAATGTAGGTAATTGAATAATATCAACGTAACAAGAAAAACATACTTACATTAGAAGGTAACCACAGCTGCTAAAATATGGTCGACCATGAGGATCAATTCCCAATAACTCTGCCCCTCGTACTGACTTCCGCAATTTCGTCCAGGGCTTATGTCTGTCAATCGCACATTCAGGACAGTACCAGTCACCCTCTGGCAAAAGATCATTAGCAACTCCCACACACCTTGAATGATATGCAGCTGGACAACCATCACAGCATATCAAATTCCCATCCATCTTACAGAGGCAGCATTCATCACTGTTCCAGTCATTTGTGTCCTCAACCTCCATAGTTGTGCAGGAACTGCCAGAAACATCCATTGCAGCCCTCCTTCTCTTGCTAATTTCAAAGTTAACATTCCGATCAAAGTCCAAAACAGGTTCGGCTGCCAATGATCTTCTGTTAAGCTCTGACCTTATGTCCTCCACTTCCATCATATCATCGCACAAACATCGAAGTATCTCAACCTTTAAAGATGCAGGTTGCTTATAGTAGTCAATTTTGAATATGTTCAACTGACTAAGATCAAGACCAGGTTTCAATCCTGAGCCATGAATCAGTAAATACTCAACCATAAAAACAGGCCATGTAATCAAGTCAACCAAATCCCAATTGAGACTCCTACATGAAAATAAATAAATAAGATATTAGACACTGATATAAAGATAATAATAACAAAAAACACTTGATAGAGATTGTAAAAATGAAGGAATACCTAAGGCAATCAGATGCAGGCTGAGAACCTTCATTGGATAGATATTCCAAATGCTTTCTCATAGTATGAAGAATGGAAACATGGATGCAATCAATTAATGAACTAGGAGAAGTAGACTTCACTGCTGCAGCAAAATCCTCTAACTGAAATGGACTTAAAAATAATAGAGTACTGAATGATCTCAAGCAAGAATACACAGAAAAAAGGTCAAGTACGGGAATCCCATCAAAGTTCAGATTTTGTGAGGACTGAGGTAGTTGTGGCTTTGGTGGAGGAACACATGGCTCTTCAGAACCCTTGTATTTGGAAAGTATAGGTTTCTCCTCCGTTGTTGCACTAATTACAGGGGAAAGAGATTGACCCTCGGCTGCACACAATGAAATTGAGCTTGAAACCAGGTTGTGAGACGATCCTCTGCGAGCACTTCTTCTCAACACTATTTCTGTAGCAGAATTATCAGAAAGTTTTCTTCTCTTACTACGACCCCTGCCTTTTTTGCAAGAATCCCCGACATCACCTTCATAACCAGGAGTTCCTGTGTTACCATCCTCAGAAAGACCCGCTTTCATCTGAACATCAAGAGACTTGCAGTCCTTGAAGCTGGAAGCATCCAGTACTTCAAGAGAAACATTGGCTTTCAGATCTCCATCCGAAACATTGTCTTCCCCTGCAGTTCCCTCAACCAACCCTAAACATGCATCATTTGATGCATACTCAGAAGCATCCATGGTACCCTTCACCACTATCCTTTCATTAGTTTTCAAACTAACTTCCTTGAAGGTCCCATTTGCACTAAAGCCTTCTGTTGATTTTTCTTCAACATTTGCACCAACATATTTATTTTGGCCCATCTCAACCAAAGTACTAATCTTCATTTCTCTTTGATCATCACCCTCCACATCCTCATTTTCCTCATCAACCCCCAAGTTCAAATCAAAATCACGTTTCCTCTTCTGAGTTACCATAGTTGAACCACCCAAATCAACTCCACTCAAGTGTTCATTCCAATCAGGGTCCTCTGGAATTAGATCCAAATTTAAATCAATGCAATCCCTTTTCTGAACGCTGCCCTCAAAATTAGAGCTAGAGCCAGAACCATAGCTCAAATTCAAATTAAAACCAACATTCAAATCAAGGCCATCTTTTGAATTATCAGTTGTATCCAAATTCCCACTAACACAACCAATTCCTTTTGATTCCCCACCAAACCTACATTCCTCTCGTAGGTTTCCCCTAAATTCATCACTAAAAATCATATTACCATTAGCATGCAAAATTTGTTCCGAATTCCCAAACCCAGACTCATTTTCTAGCGGTTCATCATTGCTGACACTAGCTCTCACCAGATTCTGAGAAACATTACCTGGCTCGCCGGGAGTCCCACGCTTGCCCCCGACACGGCGCCGTTTTTTGGGCTTCCGACCACGGCGGGGCTTCTCGGCAACCACCTCAGCATTACCAGAAACGAGAGCAGCAACTTGAGCCAATTCCAGCTTCTCGGAGCCTCCATCTTCGTAGAGCACCTCGAACAAAGCAGACGCGGGGTCAAAGGACTTGACGACCCCAAGCCCTCTGAGCTCCTTCCTCACAATTTTGCCAATGAACTCCATCGCAGCTAGAAATGGCCCTGATCCGCGGCCAAAACCTCAGATGAAGAAGCTCCTCTCTCTCTCTCCTTCTCTGTCAGTGCTGTGAAGAGGACACTCGCTCTCTAGAAACGCTTTCAACGTGCACTTGAGATGGAGAGAAGAGGAGATGGATTCGGGAAAGTTGACAATTGCGTGACTGTCTCTCTCTCTATATATATATATATCTCTGCACAAATGTTTTCTCTTTTCTACTGAAATACATACATACATATATATATATATATATATAG
>JAYMTH010003777.1:0-10514 GCA_036897465.1 Pelargonium australe | reverse complement strand
AATTTATATAACTTTATATCAGTTAACTGATATACATTAAACTCATATAATATATTATCTCTTCTCACATGCATGAGACATGCTTAATTATTTTTTTTAAATACTAATTTTACCCTTCTTTACTTTTTTTTAATTTATAATTCATAAAACTTAAAGATTCTGGCGCCAAAAATTTAATTCTTTGTCGAAAACTGAGATATTTTTGCCGGAAACTCCAATTCGTGCCGGAATTTGAGAGTTTTTGGCCGACATATGAGTTGTTAGCCAAAAATTTCAATGGTTTCCGAAATTAATCACAACAAATCTGACCATGTCTATTTTTTTTTTTATCGAAAAAGAACTTATATTAATAGTGAAAAATGAAATACATCCAATAACTCACATACTCAAAAGCAGACCAGACTAAGACGCATATACCGAAACTAACTTCAGCCCCTACATCGCTGAATCCATAACCCAAGGAGACAAACCTAGCCTCAATACCTAATTCATACATCACCATCGAAAGCAGATAAAACAAAATCTCAACCCGAAGTAACAACTCCCATCCTGACAATCTGGGTCCTGAAATGAGACCCGGAATGGCTACAATGTCTACACTACTAGTGATCTGGAACCCTCCCGGCTTCCGACCAACCCTGACGGGGTCCTCATTCGTTGCACGTGGCCAACCTCCACCACTGCAGCCACAACTTCCCGACCTCATTCGTTCAGGCGAGCCCCCACTTCATGGCTCGCCGGTTCTTCCAAATCCAACCTATCACCACCATTTACCGTGTCTCCCTTCTCCTTTCCCATCCCTAGCACCCTCTTACCCCATTTTAAAATCCATCCCCATATGAGATAGCAACTCAACCAACTTTATTCATGTGTCACTTCCCATTAGCCGTTCAGTGTCTTGCCTAACCATCTTTATCCTACAGTCTAGTTGTGGTTCCGGGCGGAGCAATAAACAGTGGTCAATGATCTGATGTCAGGTATGGCAAGTTCCAGACTTTCCAACTCCCAAACTGCAGAATCTATGCCCGCGTGCCAAGCGCTCTAACCAATCTCTCTTCCACGCATACCCCATCCTCCTTTTTCCTCTTCCGGGTGAACGAATCTCCCTCCGCGCCTAAGTTCCTGAGCATAATGACCGTTTTCCTCTTTGATTTGACTTTTTGGGCATGTCTATTCGTTAATCAACAAAATCAATATATTGTCTTAAGTTATAAATTGTTTGAAACTTTAACTGTTGTCTATTTTCAAAAAATATCTTCATTAAAGTTTTTTCTTAAACCATAGTTTTCTTCTCGAAACATTCTTCAACCATAGTCGATTTTTTTAAATGAGCCGTTATTCAATTTTTGTCTATTTATTATTTTTATATATTAAATAAATCACGTATTTAGAAAATTTTACCTAATTAGCTTCGCTTTTATTGATTTTATTTATCTTGCGGGCGTCCGTTACAATCTTTGTGCTAGATTGCAAGAGCATGCTTATTGTTGTTAGAGTGATATTAGACTTGAATCTTGTTTGATCAATTTTGGAATGTTTTGTGTGTTCTTTTCTGTTATTGACTGTGAATTGAATTGAAGCACATTAGTGACAAAAAGTAAGGAACTTTTAGTTTTAGGGTTATTGTATTGCAAATTTTCCAATTTATTTAGTTACAATAAAACATGTGGCAGTGTGTGGGTTAAAAATTATTTGTTTTGTGCAGAAGGCAGCATTTCAAATTTCGGGTTGATTTAAAAATAAAAAATAAAATCGGGTTAAATTTCCCATGTTGCGGGATGGGTTTAAAAGGCCTAACTTGAAACTGATACAAAAGGGTTTGAGTCCACTTGGTTGCAGATTTGTTTGACTTGACCCGCAATATCCCAAGAAATATATCTAATTTGAAAATGTTAGGTCTATTTTATGTATCTAAACTCTCAAATTTTAGGGATGGATTTTGTATTCGGATCCAAATAGAGAACTTGCAATGCATAATGCAATCAGAGAATATGATAATCGTGACACAATGTATAATGCAAGTAGAAAATATGGAATATATATACATATAAATATGACAATCGTTTTGGGTCGTCCAACACACAAATGACTTCCAGCACAACAAGCACAAATTAACAGCTCTACTGATTTGACACAATTTCTTTTATAAGCGAAAGTACTTTATTATTAATATTTTCAAGAAGAAAACAATAAAACAAATACATACACCAAGAGGAACATAAAAGCACCATTGATATAAGATAAAAGTCCTTGAAACACTTTGAGAACATGAAAAAACCATCTAGAGAAAACCCAAGAAACAAATGGTAGGAATAATGAATTAATAGGGAAGGGACACGTGAGATTCCCTATGCCAAAACTCCATGAATGCACCCATTGGAGTAACCAAGGTGCTGAGTTGAAGCCAAACAGTCAAAACGGATATGTCAGAGAGATGACAGAAGGTCGTCGACTGTTAAGCATCATCATGAGCTTGCAGTGGATTTGGCAATGTTATTCCAAACACCATTAGAAGATGAAGAAGGCCGCACACAAAACATGTTGAACCTGACATCTTGGCCACAACAAGGGCGGCTAGATGTGAAACGTAAGAGCTCGATGAGAGCAAAACCTTGAAGTCAGCAATAAGGAACGCCAAGTTGAAACTGAAAAGTTGCAGATGATGATGAACCGACAATGAAGAACCCCGAGTTAAAACCTGAGACTTGATGATGAGAGCTCCATCCTTGAAGATGAAATGACATACGTTTAAACAATACCGTCATTACGAACAATATTTGAAATGCTGGTGAGAAAGAAGATGATGGTGAATCTTGATGGATGTAGAGTCAGGTGAAGGTTGGAAGCTACACCGGCTGGGGAGGTTTGAAAATGGTTGCCGGAAATGAAAATGATAATATCATGTGTATGATGAAAACTTCCTGGAAAAACAAGAGAAGGGTTAAAGAAAAGAGAAGGAAGAGAGGATCAGAAGAGCCCTCTCTGACCGCAAGAGCCGCTGGAGAAGAACACAGAAGACAGAGGGTTGGGAGCAGATGGGCGGCGGAGAGAGACAATTTGATTTGATAGTACCGAGACCAACAAAGTTCACTTTTTGATAGTACATGACTGCATGGACTAATTTGGTCCATTTGAAAGGAGAGGGACCAAATTGGTCCATTCTTGGTAGTACAGTGACTGCTGGGGTAACTAATCCAAACTAAAAAGACCATTTCAAAGTATACTCCTAAATTCAACAAAAAAAGTTTCTCAAAACCAACAGTAGCAATTGGTGAATGCAGCAGCTCTGCTCTACTAGAATTCCAACTTCTCACAAGCTTTACTTAACATAATTTAAATACAAAACAGTTTAGCTTTCTATTACTCTATCCATAACATATTTCAGACTAATTGACACAAAATATGAGCAAAGATATGCTATAACAAAACTACAAAGCCAATTTCAATGTTAACATACAACTAGTAGTGTAGCGATTGATTCCTGCTTATGACTTCGGGTAAATCTGATCTGGTGGCTTGTTCGTATTCTCTGGTTCGACTTTTACGCTTGGTTCATCTATTTGCATGGAACCGATATCTAAAGCCTGCACGGATAGAGTATCATATCAATTCAATGAATATAATTGTCATTGTTGAGACAAAATTCATTAGGTCCGATATCTAAAGCAGTGTATTATCTATCTTAGCATCAATTTTGTGTTCCGGACAGGAATCCGACATAAGTCGTCACCAAAATGATTACTCGTAGCTTTATAGGTCTATGTCAGGTTTCGTTGTGTGTTAAGCTTACCTTCACAGATGAAGCAATCTCATCCTTTGTTGTATTAAAACCTCTTGCATGCTCTATTGATCCTTTCGGAACCTCCTGAGGGAGCAATAAAACATCATTTAATAAAAAATTCAAACCATAAAAACAATATCACTTGAATATACACTGCTCAACACTTTGAATCTTATCCCGCAAGCGGAAAAAATAAAATAGAAATAGAACTTATTGGAAACAATTTCTCTGGAACAAGCCTAATATAACAAATTTGAAATAACGCGTCATATAATACAAGACTATTGAAGCCTAATAATACACGATGCACGTCGTATTGTAGTTACTCATGGTATTTGAACAGCCACACACAGAATGAAAGTAGCTTAATAGTATTTGCATGTGAATTTAGAGCAGTCAGGCAACAATCAATAGAACGGAAACAAAATAGCAGACAGCAGATACCAGTTAAGTAAAGTACTTGATGCTGATATATTTTGGGGTTACAATTTAAAAAAAAAAAAAAAAAATTGAAAAAAGAAAAGAAATGGCAACCTAAGATAGATAATAGACGGACAAATATGTAATTTGAGTTTAGGTTTTCACAAATTGGGGTTTTTGAGTCCGCCTAAAAAAAAAGATGGTGACATGAAATGCAATTGTTGATGGTCTCAGATGATGAATTAACAATTATGTAAGGGTAAATATCGGTTAAGGTTAACTAATGAAAGAGAAAAACAATCAATTCATGCGCATGAAAAAATGCAATTCATAGGCTTCTAACTAAAAGTTACGACAAAACGTAACTGGAACAAAGCTTACCGGATCTTTGGAGTCAGATTCAACTATTTCTCTCTTTACCCTGCTCGGGATAGGCTTACTGTAAAATCAGGAAGTTAGTGGATTGAAATAATAAAGGTGCATGACAGAGTATAAATCAGGGAGACAACACAAAATACCGTTCATCGTCAACATCCATATCCGATTCTGGATCCCATCTTTCATCTGCATCATCTTGATCTTCATCTGCCTGAATATCATAAAACAATAATATGAACATTATATTGAGTACCAAATAGCTACTGTTGGTTCACTACATAAAAGAGTTATTATATCATTATGATATTGTGAACTAGCGAGCAATGTTTTTTGCATGTAAATGACAAGTTTAAATTTCAAAGAAGACATCAAGAAGAAGTGATACTATCACAGCTAGAGCTGGCAAATCGGGTTCTGAGTCAGGGTTTTTTGGGTTCAGGATACAATGGTCTAGTCCGAATCCGATCTACAAGAGGGGCGAGTTCGGGTTTTTAGTGCAAAATGTGCAAGTTATCCCCAAAATTTCCAACCCGAAGACATCTATGTTGTGTGATCTGATCCCACAATTGCGAGGGTTGAGTTTTGAGTGCCTGCGGATTCGGGTCTATATTGCCAGCTCTAATCACAGCTATGTCAGATATACCGGTTTCAAAGACTTGACTCATTCAATTATAATTAAATAAAACAATATTGCCAAGAAAATATCACAAAAAGAAAAGAAGGGGCAGCTGCATAAACAAACCTCTGGAACCTCAGTATCAGGGGGTCTTTCCTGAAATGGAACACTGGGTGCATGTTGAAGTCTTGAAAGATTTTCAAGAAGTTTCGACCGTATTTCATCTAGCAACTGGCGTGAATTCTTATTTTCCATGTTACTCGGAGCAACATGTAGAGTGTAATCCGGACCAAAATACTCATAGTATTCATGTTGTGGCATCTTGTCATCAACTTCTACTCCAAGGGCAACTCCTGTCTGCATTGCATAACATAAATTTATCATTTAGAAATTTTAAACTAAGATAGAAATCACAAAACGAAAATTCTTGTGCGAGAAATAAGAATTATCAAGAGAACATTGAAACAAAATTCTTATGGGTAATGAAAATGACCAAAGATAACCAAAACCAGCATTCAAATAGTTTGAAAAAAATTTGAGCAGGAGCAGACATAAAACTTGGGATTTAATATGGTGAATAAAAATACCTCGTAGCACCAGCAACGAGCAACATTCCGAATGGTATAACCACCACCTCCCAGTAGCAATAGTGGCACATTGAACGATCTCATGTATCTGACACAATCTGCGTGACCTTTGATTGAAAGGTTAAAGCATCCTAATCTGTCTCCAGACAACGAGTCAGCACCACACTGAAGAACTACAGCACCAGGCTTAAATATTTCCATCACTTTCCCCATTATCGGCTTGAACAAGAAATGGTAGCTCTCATCATCAATCCCATCATCCAATGGAACATTAAGGGAATAATACTTCCCTTTTGAATAACCGATGTCACGTATATCCCCAGTACCGGGGAAGTAATCTCCAAATTTATGGAAAGAAACAGTCATCACTCTATCGGTTGTGTAAAAAGCCTCCTCTACCCCATCTCCGTGGTGGATATCAATGTCCACGTATAAAACACGCTGCACAACCAATAAGGGAAAGTTAATACAGAGTTAAAGATGCACGCACCACCAAAAGTAGTAAAAACATTTTTTATATTAAAAAATTCAATAGATTTAATTCATAAAAGCAACTTGAACCGGACCCAATCAGTTCATGTTTGGTTGGTCCGGATCGTTTATTTATTTTTATTTTTTGCACAGTTTTTTTATTTTTTTTGCACAGCCCTAAGTATGAGACTAAAAATATGACTATGCCCTAGATAAAGCAAATTGTTCACTCTCTCATAACACCAACAATCTAAGTATGGTGTCACCAACAAGGCAATGCTTTATATACCATAACTATACTAATAAATTGCAAGCATTGCATTATACTGTTTTAGAGCTACTTGCAGTTAGTAATTTAGTTACGTATACTAACATGCCAAAAAAGCCAGATACAAATGCATCATTACTATAGTTATTTTTATAGAAACTAAGGAAATTATCACCATTTCTGGTAAAATACGATAAGTAATAATAAACACAATAAATATGCAACCTAGCTTCTCACAAGATTTCTGAACGCAATGTGCAAAATACAAATAGTTTGTAAACTTACATTTTGAAAGTTCCGCTCCTGGTAACCACTAAAAGAAGCTTACACGCTTTAAAGGCAAATATTTAGTTATTCTGGACAGACTGAATAAATTCCTATAGTCTTAAAACACGGCCACGTCGGCGAGAGAAAAAAGATCAGTATTTCGCTTTCCTAGGTAATAATGGATGAGCGAATGAGGAGAGAAGGAAATGATGGGATTTTTCAGAGAAGTCCCATTATCGACAGTGTGGCATAAAATGATAAAATTAGCTTCCTAGTCTCCATTAGCACTTTAGTGATAAAAAAACTCTAAAACTTCTCCTTCCTCTTCATGACTGATAACTTCAAACAAGCCTCATTGTGGCAAACATGGTTGTTAAAATATTCAATTTCCGATTCAAGACGATGAACACCCTAAATGATTCAAAATCACTACTGAATTGGACATGGATAATAATTGGGAGAGAATCATCCGATTTGGCCGATTTCCGATTCGATTCTCCTGATTCAGCCGATTCACATATGTTGGGCCGTAAGATTCTGATTGTACCAGATTAGGTTGAATCTGTCTTGACTTGTATTGTTCCTAATAATAATTATCATACAACTATTTTTAAAAGTTTGGTGGGATTGTGCCTGAATTTTCCTATTCGATTCATCATATTTCCATTTTGATTCCCGATATGAATCGTGATTTAACAACCATAGCGGCAAATGTATTTAAACTTGCATGAAGAAAAGGCCCAAGGCTCCTCCGCTAAAAGTGATTACATTGGACTGACTTATCCAACAAACTAACGAAACTTGGCAAAGTGGATATCTTCAAAAATCTTTCAAAGGCAATATTCTTCATATGTGTATATGTGTGCGAGTGTGTGCTAACTTTATGATATGACCAAGTGCATTTTAAATGGTCACGGCCACTTGTATAGTTACTCCAATAGTTGTGTTGAAATAAATTGAACATTTAATTCAAGCCAATTAAGTTGTGAGAAACTATTTGAAGTTGAATGATGAAGAGTATGTTTGGTCTCGCAAAACATTATATACTTGAGAATTGCTAAACCCAGGACATTACAAAACACTAGTAAAGGATCAATATGGGATCCCACTTCCCAATAATCAACATCAAAAACGATATTCAACAATATCCCCATAAAAATAGATGCTTCAACTATCATAAAACATGTAGTATTTTAGTATCTGATTAGAAATTCAGTTTCAAGTATTCTCCCAGGCTCCAGCTCATATACCAAAACATAAAAAGAAAAATGTGGAAAATTATATCGACAGAGCAAGAGATTTGAGTAAATACATGCGTATACGAAACATATTAAGACTAGTTGTTAACCAATCCAATAAAAACACTAAAAGCATTTTTAAAAAAGATAGTACAGAACATATCAGTAAACAAACCTCGTGCTGTTTGAGAAGCTCCAATATTGCCAAAACGATGTCGTTCACATAGCAAAATCCTGAAGCCTCACACTTCTTTGCATGATGCAAACCACCAGCCCAGTTGATAGCAATGTCACAAAGACCATGATTCAACTTAACAGCACCACCAACAGATCCACCAGCATAAGTTTGACAAAAAGAGTAGAGTCCGTCAAAGACAGGGCAATCCTCACCGACATTAAATCGCTTGAGCTGCCTCAGTTGATCCTGCTGTGTTTCTGGGGTTATACTCCTCAGAAAGGCCACATAATCATCAGCATGGAAGCGGCAGAGATCTCTATCCCTTGCCGGAAAGGGCTTGAGGACCTGCATGTTCTGAAGCAGGCCATAGTGGGCAAGTAGAGCATGAGTCATGCGAATGCGATGAGGCTTCATGGGGTGACCCTGTCCATAGTAGTAATTCCCCACTTCCGGGTCATAGAAATAACACACCTTCCTCTTCACCCCATCAGCCCCCGACGGCAACGAGTTTCCTCCAGAATCCATAACTATTTGTACAAACCCTTACTAATTCACCTTATAGCCAACACCCCTAATGACAGCTCACAAAATTAGCACAACACACAGCACAAAAACAAATTCATTGTTCAAAATCAAAAAAGAAAACAAAGAGAAACAATCACAGTCAAAATCAAACAAAAGGCATTACAAACTGGAGTACAGAGCATGAAACAGAAAAAGTACTCAACTTTGTGAAAAAAAATTAAAGCTCTAACAACGACGATTCTGCAAAAATAAAAAAGAGATCAGCCCCTGATGGCAGGGGATTTCCTCCAGAATCCGTCACTAGTCCTACAAGACCTAACTAATTCACCTTATAGCTAACAACCCCAAATGATAACTCTTCACAAAATTAGCACAACCCAAAGCACAAAAATAAAGAGAAACAATTACCAGATAATCAAAACCAAAGTACTATTATAAACTGAAGTACAGTACAGGAAACAGAAAAGGAACTGAACTTTGAAAAAGCCCCGACAATAACAACTCTACAAAAATAAAAATAAAAGTGTTACTGGTTGGCCCCTGACGGCAATGAGTTTCCTCCAGAATCCATCACTACTCCTACAAACCCCAATTAAGTCACTTTATAGCTAACAACCGTAAAGACAGTTCTTCACAAAACTAGCACAACCCACAACCAAAAAAGAAAAGAAAAAATCAATGCTCAAAATCGAAACAAAATAAAGAGAAACAATCAACAGAGAATCAAAAGTCAAAACCAAACAACAAGTATTATTATAAACTGAAGTACAATGCAGGAAACGGAAAACAGAACTCAAGTTGGAGAAAGATTCAAAGCCCTAACAACAATGACTCTGCAAAAATAAAAAAAGCCATCGCCCCTGATGGTAAAGAGTTTCCTCCAGAATCCATCCCTAGACCTACAAACCTAACTAATTCACCTCATAGCTAACAACCACAATGAAATTCTTCACAAAATTAGCACAACCCACAACACAAAAACAAACTCAATGCTCAAAATCGAAACAAAACAAAGATAAACAAAAACACCAGAGAATCAAAACCAAACCAAAAAAAAAAAAAAAAAACTCAACTTTGTGGAAATCTTAAAGCCCTAATAGCAACGACTGCAAAAATCAAATGGTGGGTTTCTTGGAAAAACAAGCATGGTCTCGATACTCAAGCTACAACACTCAAACAAAGCAAAAGGCACATACGCAAATAACAGTATATAATGTCGAAAATAAAGAAATTACGAAGCACAGAAGAAGAAGAAGAAGATTGAACGGACCGAAATCTGAAGAATCAAACACATTCAGAATATAAATTCAAATAATAAAGTGAAAAAATTGGAGAGAGAGATGGTAGAGATGTACCTGAAACTAGAAGGAGCAAAGAGCAGAGGCAAAATCAGAGGCTCAAAGGTTTGTTGAAGAAGGTGAAAAATGGTACGTTGGGCGTTAAATTAACAAATGCGCCTGTGAGCGCCACTCGCACACACACACTATCGCATTACATGAAGAAGAGATCTATAAGAAGACCACATTACCAATTTCCAATACTAATTTATAAAATAATTTCTTATAGGTTAAATGGTTTTGTCCCTCGTGGTCTGGTTTTGTCTAGTTGAGTCCACGTGTGCATGTCACGTTTAAACAAAATAATGTGTTTTACTTATTATTTTTTATACTATTTTAGCTGTGAATGATAAAAAAATGAAGGGTTAAACGCACCGGAAGTACCCAAACTTTGGGCTGAAACCCAATTTGATACCTAAACTTTAATTGTACCAGACTTAGTACCCAA